>PVJO010006717.1:0-86869 GCA_004026905.1 Hystrix cristata
AAAAGTATCCACAATTACTTTTGGAATATGGCTGAAACTTCAACAATTTAAATGTTTATATATTGTCAAATTGCTCTTCAGGTAAGAAAAACTAGGGATAAAAATACAGCCGGCAGCCAAAATGATTTTGTATTTCACTCCTTTACACTGTAACAGATTACAAAGTACAGAGAATAGATTTACTATAAAATATTTAAGACTTCTCACTAGTCATAACCTAGCTTCACTGTTCATTTAAAATCATGCTGTTTGCACCTAAGTACCATTATTGCCTATGGAAAATCCAAAGATAAGCTTAATCCCCCCCAAAAAATGTTTCTGTATAATTAAATCATATGTTTTGTATAATTAAATCATATTTTAAATGAAATATATATTTTTTTTTAATTTTCAGATTGCCTGGACTTTTGGGTCCTCTTCAGATTACCTTGGGAGATATTTACCCTCATCTTAAAAATCTTGTCCGAACTTTCAGGTTAGTGTTAACATTACGATTTTCCCTTCTCAGTCACAGTATTTTTATTTTATCAATAGCCTTGAAGAATCAATGAGCAAACTAAAGCATGAAGAAAGTAAATAATTTATCTTTAGGGTCTTACCTCTAAATACAATGCTGTTTTTTCTTTACTTAAGAATTACTTCTTGTCTTCTATTAAATACAGCTTCTTATTTGCTCAGACTTTGGTATATTTAATTTTGGATAGTTTATAGTATAGCCTAAAATTAAGGAAAATTATATCCATGACACAAAAGCCAGTAGCACTGTGGATTTTATCAAAATAATAAATATATAGTGGTACCTTGGTTCACAAACTTAATTCTTTGTGCAATTCTGGTCACAACTGAATTGCATGCATACAGTAGAATTAAGTTGGTGAACCAAGGTACCTCTGTATATCAGATAATACCACTGTGCTAGGCCCTATGCGCAGCAGAAGAGCAGCATAATGCCAAGGGAGAACTCTCCTGTGAGAGGGTGAGTACAGTGAACAGTGAGATCCAGTGTCTCCTCTCCATGGCACACCATGTTACCTCTCTACTATATTGCTTTCCTCATTTACGGTTTTTCCATGGGGGAATAAGTTTACTCCTTTACTCAACAAACATTTATCCATTTTCTGCTGTGTGCTAGGCCCTGCACAGACACTGGGATATAATCCCTACTTGGACCATTTTAGTGTCTACTAATTTAATATTGAATTGCACAGAAGAGCTTTGAAGTACTAAGAACTACAAAGGAAGAATAGAGAATTGATACCAGTTGTGAAGTGGAACAATGGAGATTTTTTTCTAATTGATCAGACTTAGCACATGAGGATATTTCACTTCATTTTATCTAGGATGTTTACACATACATGTTTTTGTTGTTGTTTTTTGAGACAAGGTCTTGCTGTGTAGTCCAGTCTGGCCTCAAACTCACAGCGATCCTCCTGCCTCAGCCTCCCAAGTGCTGGGATTGCAGGTGTGCTCCACCATGTCAGGTTTTAGGATGTTTATATTTAATAGTGAATATTTAGGTAATAATAAATCTGAATGACATAATGTAATTACTAAGATTGTTACACTCATTAGTTGTCAGGGAGATGATGCAATTTCAGTATCATTGATTACACAAAAATTCATGGATGCCAAAAATGATCCTCAGATTGGACGTGTCTTGGAAGAGTTGAGCAAATGCTTTGCCACAAAGAGGGTTTAAGCCAAATGACAAGTCCAAAGGTCAATTTCTGTGCATACTTGTTAGTGCTGAAGAGAAACACCAGTTTTTTAGATGCTCTTAGAGCTGTTACAGAATCGTGTGTCTAAAAGGAAAAGAAAATATTTAACAACTGTCTACACTGATGGAGTGATGGTAAAGTTTGAAGAGAGAAACACAACATGTAAATGGTAAAGTTCAGGGTTTGTTCAGGATTTATCAGAAAGTAAATATCATACTTCTAGGTGAGGAAAGCTGAAAATTAGGTGCTCCTTTGTATTTCATCGGCTATTAGAAGGACTTGCCGTTCAGCTTCTTGCAGACAAGCTTATCTAATCACTGTTCTGTAGAAACACATCAGAATGAAGAATAAGCCCGCTTGTCCTGAACTACACATTTTTACCCTGCTCCTTTAGAATAAATAACAGTTTACTTTGATTATATTTTCTAGAGTGATTTGTTTTTTAATCTAATTGGATATCTGTCTTCTTAAGAAATTATTCTGAGGTTCTCAGAACTTACTGGAAACCCATAGGAAGATAATATTTAACTGTCAGAGACATTTCTAATCAGTGAGGTTTGGTCAGATTTGGAAGCTGTTTGTAATCACCTTGGAAGCCTTAAGAAATTGTCATCTGAGACCAAGTAAGCAGCACTGACGGGCCAGGCCGGAACCCAGGCCAGGGTGAACGGTGGGGCCTGCGTGGCCGCCCAGCCTGGCCGTGGTGCAGGCTCCTGGGACCTTGGGCCTTGGGTCCTGAGGACACAGGGCTGCCTGTGGCCATGACAGGCAACTGCTGCCACCTCCCTGCCTCCCTGTGCGAGTGCGCAGGCAACCGTGCCTTCTCCAAGGTTGTGGAGGCCTCGGGCCTCTGCAGTATGTGGCTCAGGTAATGTCAAGGGACAGCCGGCTCCTCTCGACCGTCATCCGGGCCTTGGACAAGCCGGGTGACTGTCTCTTCTGCTGGATCTCCCACGAGGGTGCCAATGGCGAGAGCCTCCTGTCTCGCTGCAGCTGCACTGGCACTCAGGGTGCTGTGCACAAGAGCTGCCTGGACAAGTGGCTGTCATCGTCCAACACCAGCTACTGTGAGCTGTGCCACACGGAGTTTGCGGTGGAAAAGCGACCCCGGCCTCTCAAAGAGTGACTGAGGGACCCGGGGCTGCGCACGGAGAAGCGGGCGCTGTGCTGCGACATGGTCTGCTGTTCATCACGCCGCTGGCCGCCATCTCAGGCTGGCTGTGCCTGCGCGGGGCCCAGGACCACCTCCGGCTGTACAAGTGGCTGGAGGCCATGGGGCTCATCGCACTCACCATCGCGCTCTTCACCATCTACGTGCTCTGGACGCTGGTCTCTTTCCGATACCGTTGCCAGCTCTACTCCGAATGGAGGACGACAAACCAGAAAGTTCGCCTGAAGATCCTGGACGTAGATGGCTCCGAGGATGCCCACTACTCCCCGCTGGCAGCGGACTCCTGAAAAAGGTGGCAGAGGAGAGGCCAGAGGCAGGTGGCCGTGTCCGGGTTTTCAAGGGACGGAAACCCCTCAACCCTGCCTGCAGGGTGAGGGAGCTTCGCAGGCCGAGAGCCACTTCCGGCGCAGCCTGTTCTGTGTTCCTGGGTGAACATATTTTCAGGTTTTCTTGCACACTGTTGTACGTGACAAGGACAGATGGACAAGGCCCTGAGCTTCAGATGGAGCACTCACCCTGATCTCATTCTGAGGTCCATTTGGCACCTCCTGGGCCAGCAGCTGTGGCCAGTGTTCAAAAACCCAACCCTGAATAAAAGGAGCCCTTGCTGGACGAAAAAAAAAGAAATTGTCATCTGAGGTCTACTCTCCTGTCTTTAACCCAAGGAGTCTGATTTCATTGCCTTGGAGGGGGCAGGCTTCTCAGTACTATGCAGGAGATTTTGTTGGAATCTGTTCTAGGGCATAATGCAAAAAAATGGAGATTAATACCTCTTGGTCCCTTGCTTCTCTTACTCTTTCTCTTCTGTCAGTAATTCTAGAATTTTCACCGAATGAAAATGATAATAGTGAAATTCTATTGTATTCTTCCCGGTTGTTTTGCTTTGTTTTTTCTAAAGACCTTTGTTTTTCCATCATAGACCACAAATTATCTGCTTTTTCTTTTTAAATATGTGTGTGTGTATTTAATGAAAAATATATTTAACTGCAGGTTTAGCACTTAGGATCTTGAAAGCTCTTACTATCACAGCAAGATTTTTAATTTTTAAATTTTTATCGGTACATTTGCAGTACAAAATGATTGCATTCATTGTGGGGAGTTGGTACACGTACATAAGACATCTCAGTTCTCTTTACTTCCCCTTGCTTCCCTCACCAAGTTGTTAAAACCAGTGAAAACGAACTCAGTGCTTTAGATTGTCCTACTGTATTATATGTAAATTTTCTTTTTGTTTTAGGGTAATGTGTCATATGAACTACATTTTTAAAAACAACTGCAGGATTCTCTATTATTACTTACACATTCCCTGGAAATTTAGATGTTTTTCATGTTTATTTTGGTCTTTCGAAGCAGTCCTGGTAAAAATGTTTGATTCAGGTCTATACATATAGTTCTCATTGGGTGCCAAACTGTACTTGGCACTTTATATGTTAATTTTTAAAAATGGTATCATTCTACAGATGACGATGAGAGCTTTAGTAATCTCTGTCAAATCACACCACTAGTAGTTAGGTTTTGACCCAAGTCTAATTGCACACTCTGTGCTTTACCATATCACGTTGCTGCCTTGGGTAGATGAAAAGGTTATTAATCACAGAATACAATGTGGAATTTAGGTTTTTACAATAATCTACTCTTTTTTTCAGAGAAAGTTTCTTGCTTTGATAGGGAAAGTTCATGTCTTCTGTACTTGCCTTTCTGTCTGGTCATTTTATTACCAAATTAGACAAAACTTCACAGAACTGAGGCTGTATCTTAGTGGTAGATATCATGAGGCTCTGTGTTCAATCCTCGGCACACACACACAAAAGGACTTCTTTTAAAACCTGGATGAAACTCCATAACCTAAGTGGGCACTCTACACTGAGTTACATCCTCATTCCCAAGAGCAGCTTTCAAGAAAACTTTACAGTTGTATCTTCTGTAACTATTGCTATGTTGAAGGTTGTTACTCTATTCTACCATCTTTTAAAATGTATAGCTCTTTTAAAAATAAATGTTCTGACAGCAAAACATTAGCCTTCAACAAGTCTTAAAAAAGCAGAACAAGGCAACTTTTAATTGTAGTGAGGTTTGGGATAAGAATAAAAAGACATGTGACTATATATCATTTATTTCATTGGCTGTGGCTGGACTGTGATTAGCCCTTTTAGTACTCAGCAGTAAAGCCAGGTCTGTTAGTTCTCCATTCAGTGTTTCCCCTCCACCTCACACCACATTACCTTTCTTTTTTTTTTTTTTTCCCACATTACCTTTCTTCTGTACTACTCTTTTCCTTTACAACTTTTTCATGGGGGAGTATGTTTACTCTTTACTCAACAAACATGTATCCATTTCCTACTGTGTGCTAGGCCCTGCACCAGACACTGGGATATAATCCCTGCTTTGAATATTTTACTGTTTACTGTGGAAGACATTAATTACATGTATATGGTCACATACTTGGATTTGCTAAGAAAGATTTTAAGTATTATCACAACACACACAAACAGGTAAAACCTGTAAAGCGACGAACATGTGCATTAGCTTGATGATAGTAATCATTTTACAGTGTAAACTTAAATCACATACAGCTTTTTGGGGGGATGCTGGGGATCGAACTTAGGGCCTTGCACTTGCTAGGCAAGCACTTTACCACTGAGCTATATCCCTAGCCCCTCATACAACTTAAATTTATAAAATATATGTAAATTTTTTATCAGTTATACCTCACAAACCTGAAAAAAATAGTTGCAAGTGTACTAAATTTTACAAAACGACATCACTGTACTTCTAGGGAGTTACGGAAATTTAAAACAGGAAACTAGCCTTGTCAGTCTGGGAAGACATTGTGTTATCCAAGACACCTCCCTGGAAAAATGACATTAAAAGTAAGACATGAAGAATAAATAATTTAAGTAATTTAGGCTCAAGATGTGACTCAGAGTGTATGCTTAGTATATGTGGAGTCCTGGGTTTGAGTTCCTTGGACCACGGGGAAGGCTAGGAGTGTAGGTCATTTGAATTGCATTATTATCTCCCATTCTCTGAAATAATAGCTTTTCTGATGGCCAAGCATTTAACTAGATTCCTCACATACACATATTAAAGGAGGATCCAGTAGTATGTTCAGTATATTTAGTAGGGTACATTGGGTCAGTGAGTACCAGAAATCTCACCAGACCAAAAACTCAGCTTGGATATTTCTGTCAGGAGAATTTTAAAGACCCAGTGAGCCTAATGGAGTTGTTATAAAAAGATTTTGTAAAAAAAGTCTATCATTGACTGTCTCTGCAGTCATTAGTATCAAAGATACATTTTTTAAAAAGTCATTTATATCCCATCAAGACCTCAAATAAGAACTCTACATAAGGGGTTCCTATTGCCTATGAAACTAAGCAACTGACTTAGCTAAGACAAGAGGCACATTGTTCTTCAGTCCTGGAAGAAGCTGTTAACAGATCACAGTTATATGGAGAATTTCAAATGTCCTTTTTCTCTAATATTTATAAACTGTCCTTTTAATGTCATTCCTAGTATGTAAATGTTAAATCTCTTCCAGTTACTTTCTGCATTATTTATCATAAATTAAAGACCAGAAGAAGTGATAAAACTGATTTGTTTCAAAATTATCCAGGTAGGTAAGGTGGTATTGTAGAAGTCATGTAGATGAAGTACAATTAGCTAGTTGATCATTGTCAAAGTTGTGATGTTTACATAGGAATTCATTTCATATTCTTGCTACTTTTAAATAGAAATTTAATAAAAAGTTTGGGGAAACTAAGCCAAAAAATATGCATTGTTTTGATAAGAGATATTACAAAATTCTGTTCCCCAGTTTAATGTAAATTATTTTTGAAAATCTTTACTCTTTATTACTCGTGGGTCAAAGTCTATAGCTGCAATAAAAATTACTTAAATTAGCTCTGCTGACTTTTAGAAAAATCAGGTGCTTAGGGTACAGAATGATCTCAAGTAAGATAATTCAGTGTCTTCAGATTCTGACAGGACAATGTGACTACTTACAACTATGGTTTCCAAGTAAGGCCTCAAAAAGTGCCATATTCATGACAGTGACTAGTGCTGAGAAATCTTTTCAGTTAGTATGACAGTAGGGAAAAACTTACTTAAATAACTGTATCCTTCCATTTCAAATGATAATAATAGGAACTTGTAGAACAGTGATTCTCATGCCACTCGTGTGTTAGAATTACCTGGGGAATTTGACAACTACAGAGACTTGGTTGGCTCCACCCCTAGAGATTCATTTCATTAGGGTTGGACTCACATACTACTATTTCTTAAAAGCCCCCTAGGTGATTCTAATGTGCAGGAAGAATTGAAAGCCTATTGTAGGACCTAAACATAAAGCAGCTTTTTCAGGTCTTTGAAAAATCTTTGCCCAGTGAATAGAGCTATTCTTTCCACTGAACTGCATCACTGTCTGTTATCTGTATTGTTACACTGATTTGCCTATCATAGTACAGAACAAGTTCCATCACAAGCTGCTTGGTAATAATTCACAGTCATCAGTGTTAAACCAAAATACTTTTTCTAAATCAGAGTTGAATTAAAATTATATTTTGAGCTTGGCATGGTGGCACATGCCTATAATCCTAGCACTTGGGAGGCTGAGGCAAGAGGATCACTGTGAGTTTAAAGCCAGCCTGGGCTACATAGTGAGTTTAAGTCCAGCCTGAACTATACCACAAGACCCTATCTCCAAAAAAAAAAAAAAAAAATTATATTTTGTCACAAACATCCCCTTTAAAGTTTTATCAGTGATAAATCAAGCTACTGTGTTTTTCTAAATTTGTATGAGCTTCAAATTACTATGTTTTGGAGATGTGCTTTTTAAATGTTTTCTAATATATAACTTTTTGTTTTTGAATTATCAAACAGTAGTATATTTAGCATCTGTGCTGGAAATTACTTGGACTCAGCAAAAGGAAAAATACGAAAAATGTTTGCTGTTCTGCAGTAAAAACAAAACCTCTTAATTGTGTTTTCCCCAGTACCTGGAACAGTGATACAGAGTAGGCACTCAATATATTTTTTGCTCAATGAGTAAATGAATTCATACACTCTTAAATCTGTGTTAATTGTGGGAGATTGGTATACAATAGAAAAGGAAATTCTGTTCAACTGATTTTTCTTTCATGCTTAACCTTGAAACTGTTTTGGTTATATGCTAGATTTCTGCTTTAGTTACTAAAATACAGCGATGAACAAAACAGAAAAATCTCATCTCTTACGAGAATTACAACTTGTATTTTACTAGGGGGGTATCTTTTTAAAATATAACATGCACATATTATTCTATAGTGGTACACCCTTTTCCCTTTTCCAGTTCCTTCTACTTTTCTTCCCAGAAGCAGGGAAATAAAATGGTACTGACAAGGGAGTAAATTGTAGTTTTAAAGAGATTGCTTAAAGTCGGCGTGGTGGCACACACCCATAATCCCAGCTTTTGGGAGGTTGAGGCAGGAAGATTGCCAGGAGTTTGAGATCAGCTTGGGCTACATAGTGAGTTAAAGGCCAGCCTGAACTACATAGCAATACCCTGTTTGTGGGGTTGGGGGGAGATCAGATAGAAGGAACAGCAGGTGCAAAAGCCTGAAAAAACAAGATTGGGCTTTGGATAGTCACAGAAAATTTACGATGATGATAAACTTGGAGAAATAGAGGCAAGAGTAGAAAAACATAAGAAAAATATGGGACGAGGATTTACGCAAATGATACAGGCCATGTAGCCACAGTAATTATTTGACTCTTACTTTAAGAAAAATCGAGAGCAGTTGATGTGTTCTAACAAAGGAATGTCGTGCCATGATCTAATATACCATTCTTTAACAACATCACTCTGACTGCTGAGTTAAGAATTACAACAGATAGACAGAGGCAAGGGGACCAATTAAGAGGCTCTTTTGGTAGTCTAGGTAAGAAATGGTGTGAACCAAAAAAAGAGAAAGCAGTGGAAGTAGTAAGAATTTCTAAGATTATTAAAATAACAGGTTGTGATTTGAAGATAGAACCATCATAATTGATAACTGTTTGGACATGGGATATAAAGAGTCAAATTTAACCATAAGATTTGACTGAGCAGCTGGATTCTGAAATTATAGGCTAGCCACTGGCTGTTAGCAAGATGCAGGTGTCCATAGGTGGACCTGTTTTTGAGGGGATGATGAGGAACTCAGTTTTTTCTGTACTAACTTTTGATGTGCCTCTTAGACCTCCAAGTAAGAGATGTCAAGTAGACCATTAGCTATAGAAATATGGAATTCAAAGAAGAGGTCCAGGTAGAGATAATTTGAGAATTGTCAGCACATAGTTACCTAATATTTAATTTTTTGAGAGTGGATAATATAACCAAAGGGAGGAGTGTTTGTAGAGGAAAGAGACCTAATAGCAGAGGCCCCGGGACTCTCCAGTCCTAAAAGTCCTGAAACTGTGCCAGTGGGAGAAGTGAAAGTGCCCCGTGGAGAAGGACACGACCACCTCTATGAAAATGCTGCTGATTAAGATGAGTCAGTTGGATTTGGCAACATGGATGTCTTTTGTACATTTAATCCTCAAGAACTCTAAAAGGTGGTATTGTCCTTATTTTATCCAGTTTTTAAAAAAGGAAAAAGGGATTGGGGATTTAGCCCAGTGGTAGAGTGCTTGCCTAGCAAGTACAAGGCCCCGAGTTTGATCCCCAGCACTCAAAAAAATTTTTTTAAATAAAAAAGGAAAAGAGTTTCAGCCCTTAAGTAACATGTCTAAGAAAAAAACATTATTAAGTGACTTATTTGGGTATTAATCCCAGATGTGTCAGACTCTGACACTATATATAGTGTTTTTATTTGTTTCTTTTTTGAGACAGGGTCTCACTATGTAGTTCAGGCTGGCCTTGAAGTTACTATATAGCCCAGGTAGGCCTCAAACTCACAACAGTTATCTCTAGACGTTTTTTGGGGGTTTTTTGTTTTTGTTTTTGTTTTGAGACAGGGTTTCGCTATGTAGTTCAGACTGGCTTTGAACTCACTATGTAGCCCAGGGTGGCCTCAAACTCACGGCAGTCCTCCTGCCTCTGCCTCCTAAGTGCTGGGATTACAGGTGTGTGCCACTATGCTCAGAAAGACTTCTTTTAATTTTGAAAAATACTATGAAGAGTAGATTTTAATATTTTCTAAAATTTGGTTCAGATGCACGTTCTTTTTCTTTTTTTTTTTTTTTAATTTTAAACCAAGAACATGTATTGGTACATTTTACATATAATGGTTACATTCATCAAATTTATTTTGTACCTGTACATGATGCATCTTGGTTCTCCCCCCTTCCCCACCCCTCCCCTCCCTTCCCTCCCTCCCTATTTACAGCAGGTTTATTCATAATTTTCCATATTTTCCCTTTCCCTTTTCTTTCCTTTGTTGCCTTTCTGCTTTTCCTCACCTTTCTTTCTACTACTCCTCTCCTTTGTATATTATCTTCCTTTTATATAATATCTATTACACCTCTTTGTCCTTATTTACAGTTATGATTTCTCATATCAGACAACTTGATGTGTACTCATGAGTGTCTGATTTATTTCACTTAAAAGTATGTTCTCAAGGAACATCCATTTATATACGAATGACTCTAGTTTATCCTTTTTATGGCTGTGTAGTACTCCATTGTGTAGACAAACCACATTTTCTTTAGCCATTCATTGGTTGTTGGGCATTTAGGTTGTTTCCAAGACTTAGCTATTACAGATTGTGTTGCTATGAACATGGTTGTGCATATGTCCCTATAGTATGACAATTTTAATTCTTCTGGGAAGATCCCCAGTAGGGGAATAGCTGGGTCAAATGGAACCTCCAGTTGTAGTTTTTTGAGGAATCTCCATATTGAGTTCCACAGTGGCTGGACCAGTCTGCATTCCCACCAATATTGAAGGAGGGTTCCTTTTTCCCCGCAGCCCCTCCAACATTTGTTATTGGTTGATTTTTCCATATATGCAGTTCTTTCTGGAGTGAGGTGGAATCTTAACGTTGTTTTGATTTGCATCTCTTAGATGACTAGTGATGTTGAACATTTTTTCATATATTTATTTGCCATTTTTATTTCTTCGTCTGAGAAATGTTTATTCATTTCAGTTGCCCATTTTTCGATTGGGTCTTTAAATTTGAGAGGTTTAATTTTTTTGAGTTCTTTGTATATTCTAGATGTTAGACCTTTGTCCGATGGATAGCTAGCAAAAATTTTTTCCCAGTCTGTGGGTTTTCGCCCTGCTCTGCTGGTGATTTCTTTTGCTGTGCAAAAGCTTTTTAATAGCATGTGGTCCCAAGCACTGATTTTTTGTATTGTTTCCTATGCAGTCTGGGTTCTGTTCATAAATTTTTTTCCTACCCCTATGTCTTCGAGGGTTCTTCCTATTCTATTCTCCAGTAAATTTAGTGTTTCTGTTTTAATGTTTAGATCTTTGATCCACTTCAATTTGAGTTTAGCACATGGTGAGAGACATATATCTAGTTTTAGTTTTCAACATGTAGTAAGCCAATTTTTCCAGCACCATTTGTTAAATAGGCTATCCTTCTTCCAGTAAGGGTGTTTGGCTTCTTTGTCAAAGGTGAAGTATTTGAGTGTGTTTGGGGTTGTTTCTGTATCCTCCAATCTATCCTATTGATCCTCAGGTCTGCCTTTTTGCCAGTACCATGCTGTCTTTAATACTGTAGCTTTATAGTATAGTTTTAGGTCGGGTACTGTGATGCCCCCTGCTTTTCCCCTGTTGCTTAGGATCGTTTTTGCTATTCTGGGTCTCTTGTGGTTCCAGATGAAATTCATGATTGTCTTTTCTAATTCTTTGAAGTATGTTAGTGGTATCTTGATTGGAATTGCATTGAATCTGTATAGTAGTTTAGGAAGTATAGCCATTTTCACTATGTTGGTTCTCCCTACCCAGGAGCATGGGATGTCTTTCCATTTTTTGATATCCTTTTCAATTTCCTTTTTTAGCGTGCTGTAGTTTTCGATGTAAAGATCTTTTACTTCCTTTGTTAGATAGATTCCTAAGTATTTTATTTTTTTGTGTGCAATTGTGAAAGGTATATCTTTTGTTATTTCTTTTTCGGTGGGTGTATTGTTTGTGTATAAGAATGCTATTGACTTTTGAGTGTTGACTTTGTATCCAGCAACGCGACTGAATTTGCTTATTAAATCCAGTAGTTTTTTGGTGGAGTTTTTTGGGTCTTCTACGTAGAGTATCATGTCATCCGCAAATAGCGAAAGTTTCACTTCTTCCTTTCCTATTTTTATTCCTTTTATTTCTTTCTCTTGTCTAATTGCTCTGGCTAATATTTCTAGGACTATGTTGAATAATAGTGGTGACAGTGGGCAACCTTGTCTTGTTCCAGATTTTAGTGTGAAAGCTTCTAATTTCTCACTGTTTAGTGTAATGTTGGCCATTGGTTTGTCATATATGGCTTTTATCAGATTTAGATATACACCATCTATTCCAAATTTCTGTAATGTTTTTATCATGAATGGGTGTTGGATTTTGTCACATGCTTTTTCTGCATCTATTGAGATGATCATATGATTTTTGTCTTTAACTTTGTTGATATGTTGTGTTACGTACATTGATTTGCGTATGTTGAACCATCCCTGCATCCCTGGGATGAATCCTACTTGGTCGTGGTGTATATCTTCTTGATAATTTGTTGTATTCTGTTGGCCAGAATCTTGTTGAGAATTTTCGCATCTGTGTTCATTCATTAGGGAGATTGGCCTGTAGTTCTCTTTTTCAGTTGGGTCCTTTTCTGGTTTTAGTATCAGGGTAATGCTTGCTTCCAGAAATGATTTTGGAAGTACTGCTTCCTTTTCAATTTCATTAAAGAGTTTGAGGAATAATGGTATTAGATCAGATGCACGTTCTTAAATGAAAGAAATAAAGAAATACAGGTTAGTTCATTAACTCCAAAAATATTAATTGAATGTCCTCTGGTTACCAAGTCCTTCTTCTGGACACTTGGAATAAATAGGTGAAGAATGTGAAGATTCCTCCTCTCAGACAAAAGAAAACAAATAATAAATGTTAGAAGATGACAAGTGTTATAACAGAAAAGGAAAAGAAAAATACGTAGTACAGTAAGAGGGTCAGAAGTATTGAATTAGGAGGTAGAGGGCAAGTTGTACTTTTTTTTTTTTTTGGTACTTTTTAATAGAGTGATCCAGATAGGCCTTACTGCAAAGATAACGCATAAGGAAATTTACATGAAGGAAGAGGAAGACATGAAGTCCCCTTTATTTCTTTTCCCAATTCATTCTTTTCATTCTAGAAGCAACTTATATTGTGAAGTACATATGCATTCTTTTTTATGCTTTTTTTTTTTTTTTTTTTTGGTGCCAAGGCCCAAACTCAGGGTCTTGTATTTGCTAGGCAAGCACTCGAACCACTGAGCTAAATCCCCAGCCTTTTATGCTTTTTTTATACTTTTACTATTTTTATATTATCCATAAACAATATTTAGTATTGTCTGTATTTGATTTATATAAGAATTGTTATACCATATTTGCTTTCTTTCACTCAGATTTAAGAGCAAAACATATAAATCTAGGTCATTTTGTTTTAATAGGTATTCAGTATTCTATAAATATGTCAGAATTTCTTTTTTACCTATTACAAGCAGTGTTGTATTAACAGTCTTCATATACCTTTCCTTATGCACAAGTGAGAGAGTTCTTTTAGTTTATATCTAAAAGTAAAATTGCTGGGCTATTCATATGTATTTTTCAGCTTGTTAGGTATTACCAAATTGTTCATTGCTCATATCAACAATACTGTTTCTTCCTGTCCCCATCATATTGTGACTCAGAGTGTTGTTTTTAAATGCTTTCTGAGAAACTAAGATGTTTAGAATATTTTGTTGTTATCAGTGGCTAAGTGATAGAATTTACTTAAGATTTTCTAAAACTTAAGTTTTCACTAATAAAGACTGTCTTAGTTACTTTTCTCTTTGCTGAGACAAAATACTCAACACCCAAAGCTAAAGGAGGAAAGGTTTATCGTAGCTCACAGTTTGTAGAGGTTTCAGCTCATAGTCGGCTGGCTGCAAGGCAGGGTGGCAAGCAGGGGGGCATCATAGAAGAGAAACACTCCATGGCAGGCAGAAGGCAGCGAAGCAGGGAAGAACCAGCAGCCAGCCTTCCTTCTTTCTGTCCCTTTATAGCCATCCAGGCTGCCCACCCTTTGGTTAGTGCCATCCACACTCAGGGTGGACCTATTATCTACATGCAGAACTATGCCAAGCCAATCAGTGGACTAATTTAGTAATCACACACCCTAGATCCAGCCACCTCTGAAAAGCCCCACCTATGACTTCATGCAGCTTTGAGGGGACATCTAGACACAAGCCATAACAAATACCTAGTCTTATAATTTATTAAGGCAGCTCTCTGTAAATTATGGTTTATGACATCCCTTAATTGCCTAATACAACCTAACTAGAAAGGTGCAAAGATAAAATCAGAAATTAAATTCTAAGTTTCAATAAAATGTTTGATTAGGGGAAAACATAGAGGATGTTGTTAAAATGTGTATGTGTGTTGTATATTTTAATAAACCATGCGGTTTAGTTTCCCTCATTGTCCTATATTCCCTTCTTATCTGAGAGTACTATTATAAATACCATATATAAAAGTGGGGCTAGAATGCTTTCTTTTGAAATAGTCATCAGATACAAAAAAAGAGCCACATTTCTGTACTACTTTTTCCAGTCAAATACAATAAATACTTAAACAGTTCTTCTTATGACACAAAATATCATGAATTGGTTTTACCCAGAAATTAAGGATTTACTTATTTAAATGTGAAAATCCTTGGGTAAATTTCATCTTCCTGTCTTTCAGATTAACAAATAGAAATATTATACTCAAACCTGTGGAGTGGACTTTAATTGCAGTGGTGCTGCTGTCATTGTAAGTACTCTTTCAGATTTTAACTCTACATACTAAGTAAGAATTTTGGTTAAGAAAAAACAAAGTTATATACTGACTTTTTAAACTTGGAAGAAGCATCATACCTTTATTATTTTCCTCTCTTTATG
The DNA here is from genome assembly GCA_004026905.1 of Hystrix cristata. Classification (NCBI taxonomy): domain Eukaryota; kingdom Metazoa; phylum Chordata; class Mammalia; order Rodentia; family Hystricidae; genus Hystrix; species Hystrix cristata. The sequence continues at coordinate 14,940 of PVJO010006717.1, forward strand.
TGATAAAATAATTTTCATTTAAAGTGTTACACCAGGACTGGGGATTTAGTTTAGTGGTGAGAGTGCTTGCCTTGCAAGCAGAAGGTCCTGAGTTCGATCCCCAGCACCAATTACAAAAAAAATAAATAAATAAAATGTTACACCATGTTTTGATAGGCTGTAAATCATTCCCTTTATATTTTTACTATCATTTCTTCTGAACACCCAGTTCTTCACAAATAATATTTATTATCTTTTGAAAGAGATGAATATCCTCATTTATAGAATGCATCTTTAGTTTCATTTTTAATAATCCATTTTACTAACAGTGAACGAATTCATTATATCTGTATTTTTACATATCTAATGCTTATTTAATTTTTCTTTAACATGTTTTATCTCTGATAGCATCAGAAAAGTTTTATTTTCTAAATGTTCACTTTAAAATCTAACATCTGAACTAAAATAGATATTTACAAGCATACATAAAACATTTAATACTTACCTTTTAGGAAACCACTAGTGGCTTCTAAAGCTATTTTTCAATAGCTTTAGATCCATTTAATAAATGTAGTGTTTTTCAGGTTGAATTCCAGAAATCTTTGGAGGACCATTCCTTATTGCATTACTGTTGCTGCCTGGTGCTTGAAGCCCATAGGACACTGAATACTTACTAGACACTCACAGGTCAAGTGTTATGAGTGAACCTCATAGCATCTCAAGCCCTGCTTTCTCTTTCTTTGATATTACTTGAGTCTGACATGTTATCTCTGGCTTCCCTGTCCCAAGGAAGACTATGCTAGAAGGCATTAGAGTAGGCTTCAGTGAGCCAGAATCTGTGTCATCCAACCAGATACAACTCACATGATTCATTAAATCAGAACACAGAAAATAACTTTACTTGATGCCCTGATATAAATTTTTTATCAGCCATAAGAACAAATCTTTTGTCATTTCTCCTATTTCAGTGTTCCAGTTGAATTGAGAATTTGTGAAACGGATCTTATTAATTTTTTAGGAAGTTCTTTCTACTTTATGAAATGTATAAATAGTTTGGTCACTGGCAGAGAAAATACCCCATCTCTGCTCACCCACCAGATCATATGTCTGCTAACAAACCCTCATAGACAACTGTTTAGCCATACTTCTGCAATTCATTGTACTAAAAGGGAAGTAACTTGGTTGACAAGTCAGAGGCCTGGGCCCAGCAGTAATCTAGAATCTTGCTTTCTAAGCCACTGACTAGTACTGTCTTGAGGAACAGCTTCTTACCGAGGACATTTTATACCCTACATTTTTTTGTATTAAAGAATTGCCTCATCTCCAAAATGTATAGCAAGCAGCAAAAAAAAAAAAAAAAAAAAAAAGGGGAAAAGGAAATGATTAACAAAAGCCACTATTAAAAATTATTATGATTATTCTGTATGAAAACAAACAGGGAGCGTTTGATTTTAATAGAGGCACTTGTGTCACACAAAGCATTGAAAGCTTTGCTAGTCCCTTGTATGCACTGTTTGGCCTTCCTAATGTTGGATGTAATATGAGAACCCTTATTTCAAAAGTTAGTGATGCATAAAAAAATAGTAATTTAATTGAATTCAAGAAACACGTATTAGGTATATTACTTATTTCACTTATGCAATCAGTCTTGAAGTCGTACCAATAAACACTTGACTCCTTTTTGTCATTTGCCTTCTCTGTTATCATGCCCTCAGCCCTAAAGCTAGCTCTAACCTTTTTCTTGGTCCTTGACCCTTTTGCTCCCTGGACAGCTAAAATCCTTTTCAGTTTAGGCTCTTGTGGCTTATGTTAAAATCTTTCATTGTAGATACTCAGATGGTACTTCTTAGGTTGTTCTTTTTGAAACCTTTTTTTCTCAGAATTGTAACTTTTTCCATAGGCCCTCCTTACAATGCTTATCTGTATCTCTGGATTCTAACTGAATCTCCTTGTTCTTTAACTATCAGCTTCTAAGATTTCTATCTTCCTATATTATTTTGTCTTATTTCCTCATTTCTCAGAAACTCCCCTTGAGCTTTTCATATTTCTGCTCCCCCAAAGAATCTGTGGCTCAAATGATAGCCCCCTTTTTCCATAACTTTGTCATTTTATTGCTCTTTTATCATAGATATCACTGTCTGAGTTAGGGATAAAATCAAAACATATCTACCCTGTTAAAACTAATTCCATTGGTATTATTGTACTTTGTTCTACTCCTCATTCCTCCCATGTAAGTTCCTCTCCATTACTTTTTAGAGAGGGCAGCACTGTCACTGGGGAAAGAAAAAGCAGGCATGAGGGCCAGCATTGAAAGAGCCTTACAGTGAAAAAGACTTTAGACACACAAAGAGACATAACCTAAATAAATAAATCAACCAAAACTTAAAAAGAAGCAAATAAAGAGAGACATGCAGAGATAAAGAGAAGGGGAAAACAGCTCTTTGTAGAACAGTAACCCTGTCCGCAGTATAGCTTATTGCCACTAAGAATGAATATAGGCATATAAGGGAGCATCTCTTTTCCTTTTAATAACTGTTTGATTTGGAAAACCTTCCTATCCTCAGACTCCCAGTGGAACTGTTTTAGTCATAACTTACAAGCATTTCCAGAATTCACATTAAAAATTTCTTTAAGTTTTCATAGCTGAGAAAAAGATTGAGAATGGTAGTTGTAGTCATTGAAGAGGAATATATATATATATATATCGCTAATTACGTTATATAACTTCATATAACAAGTAGTAGTTTCAAAATTCTACATGTAAATGTCTTAGAAAAGGATACATATACACATCTATATATAATTGTATTAGTTTGTTGCCATGGTTATTCTGGTCTCAATCGTATTAAAGGGGGGGGAATCAGCATTTCAACTAAAACATGGTAATCCAAAGAAACAGAAAAGCCTTGATCTTGAATTTTTACATCAGTTTTTTGTTTAGTTTGGGTTTGGGTTTTTTTGGTTTTTCGGGGTTTTTTTGGCAGTGCTGGGGTCAAACCCAGGGCCTTGTGAATCCTAGGCAAACACTCCACCACTGAGCTACATCTTCAGCCCTGGTTTATTTTTTTGAGACAGGTATTGCTGTGTAGTTCAGGCTGATCTTGAACTCACTATGTATCCCAGGCTGGCCTCAAATTCACAGGGATGCTCCTGCCTCAGCATGATTTATCACTGTAAACTAATGGGAATTTTATACCAGTGTAATCTCAAAGATATAGTACAGTTGATCAGTGCACACTCAATGAAATATATTTATATATGCAAATATATCATGACTCTCACTTCATGTAGATTTCTTATTAAATCTATGAGACTTGATTAGCTATTGTGATTGCAACATTTATTAGTATATATACTATATATTCAGACCCTAACTGGTTGCCATAAGCACATATAAAGACTTTTCAAAGCAGAGTTTACACTTAATTCACTATGAAGGGATTAATGTCCCTTTAGTCCTCTCATTTTTATTTAATGAACATTTTAGTTAAAGATTTTTAAGTCATTACACAGATCTATAATAATAATAAATGAGTGTATTTTTTAAAAAACTGATTCGAAATGCAATAAAGTGACCAAGTTATTACTGAGATTTATTGCTTAAGCCCCTAGTTATAATTTCGTTGACTTGAACTTTATCAGGTTTTGTTCTTATATCAGGTTTTGTTTTGAAAAAGGCATTTATGTTGAAATAATACAAATTAAATCTCATTTTCTCAAAAAAAAAAAAAATCCCCTAGTTCAGTGCATCTTCACAACCTTTGATGAATGAATTTCGATGAACAAGTGTATGAATATATACAAGCTGTTTTCTGTATTTTAGTCCTTTTATGCTCTATTTTTTAAAATCTGTTAAGTATTTATGTATTTTGAAGTATTCATAAACCAAATGAGAAAACACAGTAACCAACTGCATAAAAATGCATTTTGTAGTGCACTATCGTACCATATTTATATACAGTGGCACCTCGGTTCATGAACACTTTGGTTTACAAACAGAAGCGTTTGGCAAAATTTTGTTTTTATTTGTACACTCCGCATTGGGTGACAAACACGACTGTGGCCATCTTTCCCTACTGAACACAAATGTGGCCATCTTTCCCAAAATGGTAGAACGAATTAAGTTCATGAGCCGCAGTACCACTGTATTCCTTTGCATATTCCTTGTAATTCCCATCTTTCCACAATAGAGGAAACTTCATCATGTTCACAGTATTTAGAATAGATTCCTCTAGATTTTGACTGGTCATTTTGAGAAGATTTTATAGACATAGGACACCTTCTATAGCTCAGCTCTGTCCCATCTCTTCTTTCCCTCTTTTAGCTCTTAGTCATCCTCAGTCTTCTTTGACCACTGTCATTATTCTTACTTCTATAACACAAGAGGGGACTCTGCCAGTGCTGACCTAAATCTAGGAAGGTTCCAGACCAATGTCAGCAACCCAAGGGTAGTATCAAGCAGATAAGTGGCCCTTTATGTATAGCCTACTTGCCAGAAATGGGAATCAAGTTTGCTTAGGAGTACTTGTACTTAAAATGGAGCTTTTTCACCAGCGTTTAATATGGAAGTTTTATAAACAGTCCACTACTTTGTATTCCTGTGGTTAATTTTCTTATAGGAATCAAGTGTCTCTTAGTGGGTAGCCAGGGAAACAGATGTGCATTATGTTGCATGGGAATCATGTATTTATCTAATGAGGGAGATGAATACTTAAACTTTATATAACTCAGAAAAGACAAAGAGTAAAGGAGCTTGTCCTAGTCAAACATAGATACCATATGTGCTGTTCCTACTTTTATACCCTTGATGCTTTCTAATGGAAAGCTTTCAAGACCATCTTCAAAAATGTCTGGTTTCATTTTATTTATCTGAACTGGCTGTTTCCAGTGAACTGTAGCCCACTTCCTAGGTAGGGACCATGCAACAGTTTATTCCCTCTAAAAGCCTTGAGTATTCCTGTTGTTCAGGGAGTAGCATGTAAGTCATAAGAAATGGTATTTAAACAAGCTCAATTTGACCATGACCGCTAAACAAAAGCCATCACTGGACATGGGCAGCCACTTTAGGTAACCATCATACAGATAAGATACTCTGGAGAATCACTTCCCCAGGGCTACCAGGCATGAACGGAAAGATGTGACTAAGGCTTTTTACCTCAGCCAGCTGTTTTGTCAAAACCTGCCTACCACTGATTCCCTCATAAAAATTTGTGAGCACATTGTAAAAACAAAGAGGTGGTTCCTTAGAAATGTATTCGTTCTCAGAAGTATTCCCAACTCTTTCTCTTTCATATTTCAAATTTAGTTTTAGGTATTTAAGACCATAGTAAAAGGTCATTGAATTTTTTTACATTTCCTTATAATCATGAAATTTTTATACTTAATTGAATGCTTATTGAAATACTTACAAAAGTCACCATTTTAAAGTGTGCTGTTCATTGGTTTTTAGTATATTCACTGTTATATAGTCATTAGTACTATCTAGTAACAGAATGTTTCTGTCACTCCAAAATTTCTATCATATTAGCTCAGTCCCAATTTCACCTTCTTCAATCATCTAATAACCACTTATCTTGTCTCTCACCCTCCCTCCCTCTCTGCCATTCCCCCTGCTTTTTATCTGTTCAAACATTTCGTATAAATGGAATCATATAATACATGAATGACCTTTGTGTCTGGCTTCTTTCACCTAACATGTTTTCAAGGTTTTTGTTCATGTTATATAGCTTGTAACAGTATTTGTTCCTTTTTATGAGTAAATAATATTCCATTGTTGTGGCTATACCAGATTTGTTTATCCACTCATCAGACAGTGGTCATTTGGGTTGTTTCCACTTTTTGGCTGTTTTGGATACTGGTTCTGTAAATGTTCATGTGTAGATCTTTTTATGTCCACATATTTTCAGTTCTTTTAAGTGTGTACTTAAGAATAGAATTGCTGGTTCATATGGTAACTCTTATTTAACCTTTTGAAGAACTGCCTAACTTTTCCTTTCCACCACTGCACCATTTTACATTTTCACTTAGTAATATGAAGAAGGCTCCAAATATTAAATTAAAAGTCATTTCATCTGACTTCACACCCAGTTGTTATTTGAGAGAATTATGCATGTAATTTCTCTGGAACTTAAATATTCCTATTCTAGTTGATTTTCTTTTTCTTTTGTTTTTTTCACTCTTATTAGTACATGTTTGCAGTACATAATGATTACATTCACTGTAGGAGATTGGTACATGTACACAACGCATTTCCATTTCCTTCTTTTCCCCTCTCCTTCCACACCCCTTGTATTTTTCCAGCATCAGATTCATTTATTTACCTTCTAAGACCTTATAAAGTTGATTATCATATATACAGATTGAAAACCAGACTAATAGGCAAAAAAAACACATAAAACATGTAAGACAATTGTTCTAAGTCAAGGTACACTTTTAGATACATTGTCCCCACTGAATCACAATACCTGTTTCTTTTAGTATATGTGCTGCCGAAGCGAGCACTATAATACATTTTTCTTTCTTTCTCTTTTTTATTGTTACCTATATTTTATTTTGTACTTCATATGTGTATATATATATAGAGAGAGAGAGAGTTTTTCATATACAAGAAACCATGCAATACTTAACTTTGTATGTCTGAGTTACTTCACTTAACATTATGGACTCCAAGTGCATCTCTTTTCCTACGAATGACTCCGGTTTATCTTTTTTATGTCAGACTAGCACTCCATTGTGCATAAATACCACATTTTTTTATCCAGTCATCTGTTGATGGATGTATCAGTTTCCTATGTTCTAGAAATTGCTTTTACATGCACAAAATGAGTACTGATGAGCCAAAAAAGAGAAAAATTAAGGTGTTATTATCTGTACAGTATCTAGTAGTATTTCATTTGGATTCCTCTATATCTATAAAACTCCTGTTTTGTTTGCAGTTTGCTTATCTTATATTTATTCTTTGAATTTGGATATAAAATGTCCCCCTCAAGGGCTTGTGTGTTAAAAGCTCAATCCCCAGTGCAGCAGCCCTTGAAGGCAAGGTCTAGCAAGCTCCGTGGACAGTGAGGACACTAACTTCATCAGTGGCTTCATCTGTTTGTTGATAAATTCATGATTCCATGGTGTTATTCAGAGGTGGTGGAAGCTTGGGGAGGTGGTACTTTAATGGAGGAGGTAGGCCATTGGGGGTGTACCCTGGAAGGGTGTATCTTGTCTCCAACTCCTTCCTCGCATTTTCTCTCTGCCTCTTGTCTACTCTGAGGTACACTGCTTTGTTCTACCACATGCTACTGCCTGCTATGATGTTCTGCCTCATGCTGGGCCCAGAAGCAACAAAGCCAGGTAACCATGGACTAAAACCAGTGAAACCATCAGCCATAATAAATCTTTCCTCCTTTGAATTGTTTTCTTGTGTACTTTGTCACAGTGACAGAAATCTAGCACACTTATTTACTAAGGAGTAAATAATAACGATATTATGACTGGGCGCAATGTTACATGCCTATGATCCCAACTACTGGGGAAGGCTAAGGCAGGAAGATCTTAAATTGGAGGCTAGCCTAGGCAACATAGAAAAACTTTGTCTCAAAAAAATAAAAAAAGTTACTTCTTTACCTTCTATACTAAATTACTGAGAGTTTGTATAAGGGAAAGATAGTATATTTTAAACAGAAGTATCTTTACCTTAGCCAGCAGAGGCATGTGGAAATCCAGGTACTTTCTGAAGAAATGATACTTGGTTAAATGTTTAATCAAAATCTAATTTCTACATTGATTTTTCCCTCACAATTTCCTTGATCTCTGACAATTTTATAATGTCAGTCTTTTTTTTTTCCCAAGGCCCTGGGTCCTATCCCTACCACTACCCCCTGCAAAAAAGGGAGGAGGGCCACTAAGGATCCACAGCAAAAAAAAAATGTGCCCCTCCAGGTTCATAGCAGTTGGCCCATGCCAATCACAGCCTCAGTTCAGGAATGAGTCCCGGATAATACCAGTGTCATCTTCAGTCTGACTGAGGTCCCTGAGAGCAAGGAAGTGTGGGGCACTGTTACTCCTAGCCTCAGGTTCTGCCTCAGGTTCTGCACTATAATAATAAGACAGTAATAATCACTGTCTGTGGACACCCCTGCTTGATTTCACTTCAGTCTTAGAGCATTGGGGAAAAAAAGCTGGAGCCATTATTCTGACAGAATTGCCATACAGCAATAATTATGAAAAAAAAAAGCTTCTGCAACACTCATCTGCAGAGCTACTCCATAGACTTGTCACAAACAGGATTTAGATATAAAGTTTTAAAGTCACTACAGCCCAGCCTCTTAAGTAAACACACATGTAATATATCACTACAAAGTGATTTACAAAGAACTTGGTTCTTTTGAATTAGAAGTATCAGTGGAAAGCATCCCTGCTTCCTTATTAATAGGTAATCCTAAAGCATTAAATGCAAATATTACCAGGACGTAAGCCATCTGTTGTAAGAAAAACATTTAATTTTATTTGGCTGTCACAGTCTTTTATACTCAAAGTTTTTATCTCAGTTTTCTAGATAATAGTTCTGAAATGGAAAGCCCATAATCACTCTTCATGGTGTATATTTTTCTTGTGTGCTTTCTGTGTCCCTTAGAAATTCTTATTAGTTCTAGCTTTAAATGCCTGTCAGTATTTTAAATTTGGGGACTTTAACTTTATACCTAAGAAAACTGGTTGCAATTTTAATTCAATGTTTGTATTAAATGTAATTACCTTACTCCAGAGAGACCACCTTTAACTTATACGAGGGTCTCTTCAAACCCTAAACTGAGTTTCATTCCTGGTAACATCTTGTTTTTGTCCCTAACTAGCAATATAACCTTGTACAAATTACTTAATCTCATTTGGGTATTTTGTTGTTGTTGTTGGCAGTGTGAAGGATTAGACTAAACTCAGGTTAAATCACTTTGGCAGTCCAAATTCAACTGTGAGATGTTAAGATGTTATAAGTAAGAAACTTTGTTTTTAATGAGACAGGGATCTAACTGTGTTGCCCAGGCTGGCCTCAAACTCCTAAACTCAAGTATTCTTTTGCCTCAGCTTCCCAAGTAGCTGGGACTGCAGGCACATGCCATCACACCTGGCTGAGGAACTATTCTAAATGCAGTATATCAAAGGCTACTGAAAGAGATAATGAAAATACCTATTTTTGGTCTGGAGAACAATTTAATTTTGCCGGTAGAAATCCATTATGACACTACCCAGGTGTTATACTTTGTTAGGTATCTTAGTCATTAAGCTGAGCAAAGAAATACATTTAAATGATATGGCTAGTCACTCTTTCTGTGGAAAGAGCACAGAGTATACATTTAATAAATGGGAGGAACACCTCCAAGATTGCTTTATTCTTTGCTACAGACTTTCCTTGACATATTACTGTCCATTTCAAAAAAGAACTTTCCTGAATGCAAAGGGAAACTGGAATGGTTTTGTACCCCAGTATTATAGTAAAGGTGGTAAAGAGAAAAATAAAATGGAAATGTTTGTTTGTTTATTTATTTCGAGACAGGGTCTTCTACCTACATAGTTCAGGCTGGCCTTGAACCCACTGTGTCCAGGCTGGCCTTAAATTTGCAGTGATCCTCCTGCCTTAGCCTCTCAAGTGCTGGGATTACAGCTTGATTTTTTTTTTTTTTTTAACCAAGAACATGTATTGGTATATTGTATACATAATGACCACATTCATCATGGTTATTTTGTACCTTTACATGATGTATCTTGGTTTTCCCCCCTCTTCTCCACCCCTCCCTTCTGTTCCTCCACCCAACAGGGTTGATCTTTTAAAAAAAAAAAATTGAATGGTCGAAATGACAGCTGCCCAAGTGACACTTAGGATAGTCAGTACATAAACAGATGCACTGCCTGAGTGACTCTGGGGTAAACTGTTAAGTGGTTAAAACTCTATTTTGCTTACCAAATACCCACCATAGCTGTGGGCCTTTTTCCCCTTTTCAGTTTATTCTTTATGTTTTCATCTGGGAATAAGTCATCAATGAATAGAGAGACCTAGAAAGTTTTTTATGTGTTTTTTTCATATCAGAAATTATTTAAAAATAGCTTTAGAATCAGAGCTGGGATGTAGCTCAGTAATAGAGTTCTTTCCTAGCATGCATGAGGCCCTGGGTTCAATCCCCAGTACCATACGCACACAAAGCAAAAGCTCCAAGTCTAGAATGTTTGCCGTTTTTACTCCCTACTATTTATTCATTGATGTGAAGATCCTACTTGTTCATCAATACTGCTTCTTTGAACTAAGTACTCTATAAAGTAACCTGAGTTTCTTCTCTGAGATATTATCTGACTGTCAGCTGAAGGATACATTACTTAAAACCCCTATTTTTCTTCTGAAGAGTTTATTTAAGCTTTTTTTGTCTTTAATATCATGCCATGCAAACCAGTATAAGTAGAGCTCATGTATACCTGAAAATGAGACACATACTTTGTTATATAGCATTGTAACTATAAATCAGTGCTGAGTCTGCCATTTACATAATGATGGAAAATGTTCAGATACTTGGAAATTGGACTCAGAAAACACACAACATAAATTTTTGAGCAGTACTGGTTGCAGAACGGGGGAGATTAGGATGTGCGAAGTAAGTATAATAAAACACTGAATATGTTAAGTGGTTAAAAAAAGCAACAAGCTATTGTAGCACTTCAAATCTGAATTAAAAGTATCAGAAAAAGTTTCAGAAAAGTAGAAAGGATTCCCAAAAATAGAAATAGATCACAGCATTCTAGGAAGTAATGATAGCATGGAAAAAGCTAAGAGATACAGTCAAGAGTATAAGGTAACTGTAAAGAATAGTTGAGTCTATTATAAGATAGATCCTTTAATGGCAGGTAAACAATTCAGGGTGAAAGTCACTTAAGGTTTGGGGAGAGTAGCATCATGAGATTTGTGCTTTAGGAAGATTATTCTTACAGAGATCTGGAGTCAGATCCAATCATGTCTTCCACCTTGCACCAGCCCGTCCAAACTTTCCAGTTGCTCTTGAAGAAAAACCTCTTATTGTGGCCTACATGACCCGCAAAGGTCAAGCCCCTACTCCTCCACCTCATCGGACACCTCCCTGCCTTGTTCTCTCCATTCCTGCCACTCTGACCTTCCTTCCTGCCTTTCCTCAGCATACTTTCTCCCACCACAGGACACAGATTCAGAATGTTCTTTCTTCGCTCCTTTGGTTCATTCCCCTTTATTATTCAGAATTTAAGGCAGTGTTTCTTCCTCAGGTAACTTCCTGACTAGATCCAGTAACTCTAACAGGCCCTCACAGTACCAAGTACTTCTCTTTACTAACAATTTTTAAATTTTATATTTAGTTGTCATTACTTTCAGTTTTATATTAAATTGTCTGGTTACTTGATTAACATCTGCCTCCCTCACTTAACTTGAAAATTTGTAAAGGCTGGTTCTATGTCTGATTTTACTCACCATTGTATATAGTACTTAGCATTGCACTTAGAACATAAAAGTTACAAAAATATCTCATAGTGAATAAACGAATGAGATTTTGGAATCTACAAGTTCTTGTTCTATGTTGATTCCTTCTCTCCTGCGTGTAAGTGCTTATTCATCTTTAAAGTTTGAAAAAACAGAATCAAAAGCTTCCTTCATCTCTCACCTCAGACTACTCAAATACCAAACATTTGGAATTGTTCATTTGCTCTTAGTGATTCAGGTGTTTCTGATAAATCCCTTGCATTCTGGATATGGCCCCCACCATTTATGGAATTAATTTTCTCAGAGCTACTACTAATGACAGCATAGTAAAACAAAGAGATAGACAGTGAACTAAAGCAGTTAGACTAAAAATGAAAAGGGACAGGCAAATGATGAGTGATGTTGCAGCTCTAGAATCTGCAGGATTTAGCAATGGTGGAGGAATCAAACAATTTCAAGATAGCAAAAAAATTTCTCAAAATATTGAGACAAGTGACTGGGAAGGTAATGGTGCATTTAGGGGAGTGGGTAGGAAGAACTAGTTGAAGGAGGTAATAGGTTTGGTTTTAAACCTATTCCACAAGCATCAAGACTATGTTCAGCTTAAGATTTAGGCACGTCATTCAGTTCGATAGTTCTTCAGCAGACAGTTGAAAAGGTGGAACTAGAGCTGAAAAATGATGAGGAAAACAAGACAGCTAGACTTCGGAGTCAACACTGGGATGTGTGAGATGACGGAGGTAGAGAATATTAAATGTAGAGTGAAAATGAAACAGAATCATGTGGAACATCTATATAGGCAGGCCACGGATGCCTGTAGAATATAGGGACAGCAGAAAGGGGGCCGGAGGAACAGATTTCTTTAGAAGACTGACACATGTTCCACCTACTGAAGGAAGAAACAAACTCTAAAAAGACAAGCACCTTGCCCAAGCTCGTCACAGGTAAAATTCAGGCTCGGGCCTATTTGACATCAAACATAGGTACTTCACTGCGCACAGAGTGCCTCAGAAGGGAACAATTATAACTAGTATGCTGTTGAGGAACCTGAAGTGGTTTTGAGGTTCGAGAAAGAGGTAGTGACTGCCTTTTTGAGGATGAGGTGGTGGTTCTCTGCTTAACAAGGATTAAGGACTGAAAAAACACTGTAGTTTTGTCATATAAGCAGTTGTGGTAAGTAACCTTCAAAAAAACCAATTTCCATTGAATGCATTGAAACCAGATTACGATGGTTGCTGTAGTAGACAGGTGTTGAGATACTAGACATTGCAGTGGTTGACCACTCTTTTCATCTGGTTGGCAGAAGAAGAGGAAATGATTATAATCTGATAGGACATGGTAAATCTTCAGAAGACTTCTCAGGATAGTCGAGGCTTTAAGCATGTTGGTGTCAGGGGAAAGAGGCACTAGAATCAGGGTTAGAAAAATGAAAGACTGGGGGTACCTGTACAATGCAGCCCGTGAAGAGACTCGCAAGGTCATCAAAGGCCTATTTGCCTCTTTTTTCCCCCTAACCCCTTTAACCCACCTTCTTTCTCCCACGTTTCTTCCCTTCCCCCACTGTTTCCTTCACATGTTTTTCTATCCTTGTCTTGACTGTCGGTGTAGCATTTGGTAACATTTTGCTTCCTGATCTTAATATTAAAAAAAAAAAAAAAAAAGTGAACTAGGGCTGACACTCTAAGTAGGCAGTAGAGCTCTTACCAGGCATGCACCAGACCCTGGAGTAAATCAGTAGATATTCAGTGAATAAATAAATAGATGGGGAAAACTTGTATAAGTTACTGTTGAATGGGGCCGGAGATTTGACTCAGTGGTTAAAGTGCTTGCCTTGCAAGCACATGACCCTGAGTTCAATCCCTGGCACCCCCCCCACCAAAAAAAAATTACTGTTGAAGTCTCACATAGAGGCACACGCCTGTAATCCCAGCACTGGGAGGCAGAGGTAGGAGGGTCGCCACAAGTTCGAGGCCAGCCTGGGCTACAAGTGAGCTCAAGGCCAGCCTAAACTACATGGCAAGACCCTGTCTCAAAAAACAAAAAATTACTGATGATATTATGGACTTCAACATAGATTTTGTAGCACTGATAAGATTGCGTAACATGTAAAAAAAATAGTTGCTTTACAGACATGCAGTTTCTATAATGATTATATTTTTCAGAGTAGGTACAGACATGCAGATGTGAATATTTAGCATAAGGAGAATTGCTGCATTTAACAAATGTAGCATTTTTACAAACAATTTTATGACATTTAATAAAATTATTTTTCAAATTAGGTATAAATGTGAGGTAAGCTTTTGATTCATATTATTATAAAATAAGTGAACATTTTAATTTTTTTTAAATGTTTCTTTTGTTTAAAAACTTTATTCCAAAAGTTACTTCTCCTGTTTTGAGTGGACTTACTGTTTATCCTCTGTGGACTAATAGAATTGGTTACATCTTTCAGTTATTTATCTGATGTATCACAGACACATTTCTAGAAAATTCTCTAAATGTTTTACATGTTGATATTTGTTCACTGAATTGGAAGTATTTACTAAATAGTACAAAAATAAATAAATATTAACAAGGCTAGGGATTTAGCTCAGTGGTTAGAGTGCTTGCCTTGCAAGCACAAGGCCCTGAGTTCAATCCCCAGCACCAAAAAAATATATATATATTAACAGATCCAAATGGAAATTTGCATTTTAGAAGCAAACTCTAACTAGTTTTACTAATATTTTTTATTAAGTAGTCTTACAAACTTCAACAAAGTTATAAAGAGAAAAGAATTATTATTCCTAAATGTATTAAGAGTTTCTGCTAAATTCAAGATCTTGAATCTAGTGGGGTTTCTTTCCTTTGGTGTTTTTAAACACTTTTACTTAGTTTATATATTATAAATATTTGGCACCTTTTGAATTTTCTTCCTGTCTCTGACTTTTCTTTCCCCATTCCAGTCATTCTAGGTCATAGTAAAGTCACGTGGCTCTTGGAGATAAAATCCAAATGCTTCCATTTTTTTGTTCCTAGCTTCAATATTTTTACAAAGTTTCAGAGCAGATTATAAGAGCTACAGGGTGAAACGAAGCTTGGAATTACATAGTTCTCACTGTTATTGTTTGTGTTGTCCCACCATCCATTTTATATGAAGAATTTTGGAGCTGGCTATCTATAATTTTATTGTAGATCAATTTTACTGTGCTTTAAAAGACGGGAACATTTCAGAATACACAGGCTTAGGGTTAAAATCTCTGTGCAGCAAAAGCACTTAGGAAATTGCCACAAACTGCTTGGTGAACACCTGCAATTTCTGTGGTGGTGAAATCACATTACAGTAACTGAAAGTTGTGGACTATTTCAGTTTCATTTAGTTACCAATTTTTTTCTGTCCAGTGAGTTTTATAGACTCCACATTATGATGTTTTTCATCACATGGAGGTCACATGGAGGCAATAAGTAACAAATCAAATTGCACTGCAAAAATATTTCGTGAGAACAAAGAAACTGTCAGGTTATAACTATTTTTCCTCTGGTTTCAGTGCAGAGAAAAATGTTGCTCTTTTAAAACACTAAGATTTATATCACTTTCCACGTGCTCTACAATGAAATTACCAGATCTATAAAATGTCACTCCTGCTTAGGTGGTACTGAGATATGTGGTTATAAACTGAAAGTAGGAGTAAAGATGGGGTTGGACAAGGCCCTGAGTTCGATCTCTAGCACCCAAAAAAAAGTAAAGATATGTCTTCCCCTGGGGAAGGGGCGTACATATATTTGAAAAATACCAAAGACTGTTTGTTTAATTTGAAGAAGAGAAAAAAAAAAAAAAACACCAGCCCCTATACTCCAGTTTAAGATATGGAGATAGAGTCAAGGAATATAGATTTCTCTTTTGAGAAACTTAGTAAGGATGGGAGAGTCTAAACAATAACATTTGTTTTGGATAGAAGGAGACTTAAGCATGCTTGTAGGGCATGGAGAATGAGCTAGTAAGGAAAAATAATTTGAAGTTGAACACAGGGTGAAGGGTAGATACACATGATGGAACAGAGAAATAGTATTACTGTCCGTGTTGTTCCTCCTATCCATTTTAAATGAAGAGTTTTGGAGTTGGCTGTTTGCCATTTTGGTATAGCTTTAATCCTAGCGCTCCGGAGTCTGAGGCAGGAGGATTTCCTCAAGTTCAAGGCCAGCCTGAACACTATAGCAAGACCCCATCTCAAAAAAGGGATGGACACATGCAGATAGAATAGCTTGAACAACAATAACTACATCTTCTGAGACAGGAAGAAAATAAGAACAATGTGGCTATTGAGATGAGTTGTTAGAAGTAGAAGGGGGAGATTGTTAAACTATGCCTGGCAGCTTCATTTTTTAATTAAGTAAGATATGAGGTTGTGTTCTAAAAACACAGATGTGATGATTGTGTTAATAGTGACAGTTACTGAGATGATCCAGAAAAGGAGTTTACTGAGGGTAAGATTGACAAGTGACATTAAGTGTCCAGATGTGCCTCGAGTTGTGAGTTTGTAAAAGTGTGTATCTTCTGCCTTCCTTTCTTCCCTCTACAAGCTCTATCCCAGTAATTGTCAGCCATCTTGTTGTAGGTATAGAAAAAAGAGATTGCAGCATTTATCACATCATAGTTTTGCAGGCATGTCTTAGGATAACTAAGACAGGAAGCAAAAGATTCAAGAATGATGGTAAGACATTAGTTCAAAAAATCAGAAAAAAATATTCCTGGTATAGGATAGTGAAATTAGAAAGAAAATTGGTCATCTAATCAAGTATTTTTTGTGTCCCTTATAACAAAATTCTGTCTTTAGCCCTTACCTCTCTCCTACGTTGCAGATCAATTTTTTTGTAAACATCTCCATTTGGGTATCCTTCGAGCATTTCAAACTCAAGATTGAGTTCATCTTCCCTCTTAGATGTCCCTTGTATTTTTTGGTTGCATTTGCATCTTCCTGATTACCTGGAATTAAAGTGATTTGTCTTTTGTGCTTCTCTTGACCTTTATCTTCCATATCTAATCAGTCTGGCTTTTATATAATTATTTTTCTCCATTCCCACTGCTAGGAATCAGGCCTTCATTGGACTGCTGCAGTGATAGCCTTCCTAAACAGATTTCCTTTCCACATGTCTCTTCGCTAAACTAATCCACTCCTCAGTCAGCTTTAATAATAATAATCTTCTTAAAGTTTAACTTGGATGGGGGAGTCCTTTGTTCAGAAATCTACTCATTTCTCAACTGGGAATGGTGGTACATGCGTGTAATCCCAGCACTCAGGAGGCTGAGGCAGGAAGATCATGCGTTCAAGGCCAGTCTGGACCACATGGTGAGTTTGAAGCATATGGACTCCAGTAGTGAAATTCTTTTTTTTTTTTTTAACTTTATTTTAATGGTACATTTTCAATATACATATTGATAACATTCATCATTGGGGATTTGTACCTGTACATGATATACCTTGTTGGTGAAATTCTGACTCAAAAAAAAAAAAAAAAAAAAAACTGGCTTCTCAATTCCTACCAAATAATTTTGCATGGAATTCAAGGCCCTCTTGAAGTGGCCTCAAATAGCCTGTCTAATCTATTTCTCTTTTACATTCTTAAATTGTGTCTACTGACCAACCCTTACATGCGTCTTGTCCATACATGCATCTTTGGTAGCACTGTGGCACGTGTTTGAAATGTCTTTTCTTCTCGTATCTGTCTCATCTAGCCTTCAAGGCCTAGTTCAGTGTCACTACCTCCTTACAGGTCTGCCTTAAACCCCTACTCCCATCTTAGGTAGAAGTAATACCTTCCTCAGTTAAATACTCATAAATAAGACATCTCTTAGGGTTGGGGATTTATCTCAGTGGTAGAGCGCTTGCTAGGCCCTGCGGCGTTTGATCCCCAGTACTGCCCCTCCCTGAAAAAGTTAACTAAGACATCTCTTCTGGATGGTGTTACCTCCTGCTTCGTTACACAGTTACTTACATAAAAATATAATTTCCTGTCTACTCAGTTTTTTCAACAATGCAGTTAACAACTATAACAAAGGATTAGAACTTTATAAATACTCCAGAGGTTAAGGCAGCAGGAGGGTTGCTTGAGTCCAAGAGTTTGAGACCTGTGTGGCTAACATAACAAGACCCCATCTCAAAAAAAATAAGCATAACAGAATTTTAAATTAATAGTTCTCAATATTCTACATTAGAATCAAGAAGTTTTTTTTAATATTAATGGTGAATTCAAAGATTTTGACTCCCTATTTTGTGGCGGGGCCTGTACATAACTTTTTTTAAGTTCCTCCAAGTGATTCTAATTTGTGCTGAAAAATTGAGAACTAGTATCTTAATTCTGGTGTTTATTGCTATACCCAGGGAAAAAAATTGCTAAATCAGTTGACTTAGCTGTGTCTACCAGGATTTGGTTAGAGGTATGCAGCTTTCTTCTAAAGTCTTAGTTAACAGTGTTGGTTATCACAAAGAAAGGATGAACTAGAAGCACTACACTACGCTTGTCAGTTTTCATTAGCATGTTTTATTTTGTAATGACAGATTTTCAAATTTATTGGAAGAACATGTGCAATTGGGCTTTTGAAAATCATAAGATCTACTCAGTTCTTAAAATGAATCAGACATGTGAGCTAGTGTGGTCTAGTGGTTAAAAGTGTAGACTAGTGGGAGTATTTCTGGGGTTATTTGCTCATCTTTTTACTGACTTATGTGACCTTAAAAAAAGTCACTTGAGCCTCTCGGAGTTAACACTTGCTACAACCTTCACAGAAAGGTTGAAAACCCAACACATTAATCTCATTAAAAAATGTTTTTTACAGACTTGGAAATCACAGTAACTTCTTATTTTTGACTCAGTAGTTGAGATCCTACCACAGAGGGAACAACTGGGAAAGAGAATTGGCATTTTTAAGAGAAACAGAGTCATTCACTCCAAGTATCTGAATTTTAAACTCTTAACTTGAAACCTTGTTTGCTCTACTTTAAAACAAGATCAGCAAAGCTTGTACCACTAAATACAAAGCCCATGGCCCAATTTGTGTTATTTTGTGGAAGAGAAAAGGCTGTGTGACAGATGGCTTTTTAGTCATTTTCCTGAGCCCAAGTGGGTTCTTGTTTTACTTTGGGTAGGAAAGCAAGGCCACAAAGTAGGCAAGTGTTTTCAGAGAATCACTGATGGGAGTTGAGTCTTCTGCCCTCTCAGCAATATGAAACGAGGAGGAGAAGGAGTAAAAGTTAAATATGAATTCCTAGTTACTTGCATGCAGAGGAGCACTAAGTATACAGTTCAAATTCCTTTTGAAGGTATGTATCAGAATTTTTTTTTTCCAGTATCTCAGGCAGACATTTTACACAGTATCTGGGGTTTGTGTGAACCCTCAACTTTCTGAAAATAGGTGACATTTTGACCCTTTGTGTTACTGGTCAGAGTTTGTCTTTGTTTCAGTTTTGAGTGTATGGTTCTGCAGAGATACTCTGGTTTAATGCTTTATCATTTAGCTCTTATTCATGTAAAGGAGGGAAAATCCCAACTTATTTTTTAGAAGACAACAGAATATGGGTAGAGTGGTAATTTTTACTGCCATAAGGAAAAAATGAGTATCAGGACTTGATAGATAAGCAAGAATACCTTTGTGATAACTTGTAGAATTGTTCATAACTAATATGACCCTGAATAAATCCCTTACCTCTCAAAGCCTCAGGAACTTCACCCATTAAAAGGAAACCAGCTGGATAGGTTTAAGACTAAATTACACTTGAAATTAGGAGATAGAGCCTTATAAAATAAGACTATATAGCTAACCCTGATCTTTTAGGTTCTTTACTTCTCCATGCCATTATTAATAAAAGTGCCTCATCTATCCCCACAGGCTTTTGCTGTTGATTCTAAGCACCCAAAGTGTCAGGTACTGTAATACATATTTAACTGGTGCTTGTGCATTCCTTTACCTTTTCCATCTTAGTTCTTCCAGAGGATGAGAGAGCATTAAAATTTTTTCTGTTTTAAGTCCAATGTTATCTTTTAGCAGTCTTTGCATCCTCATCACCTCTGTGTGTGATAATCAGCCAAACTGGTTTCCCTACTACAGCAGAACTCTAGATGAACCCAGTAATTTCTCAAATCTGATAGGTACAAAAAGTATGTGGCTTTTCACTTCCTGTATCTTCCTCCAACCCCAAACCATAGAGAAGTTTGCTTTCTGGTGACTTTAGTTCACATAGACATCTTCATAGCTCTTTGTTCCAGTAAGATTATGCTGTAAATGAGGAGTGTCATTTTGCAATTGCCTTACCAGTTTGATTCTGTGAATTTGGAAATCAATATGAATTCTCAGGAAACTCCCTTAAGAGAGCTGCTGCATCCGCTTAGTTTTGAGGGTCAGGTTTAGCGATATGATATCTGTGCTGCATCACTTCAGGCAGGTTTCGTGCTATGAACTTTGCACATCCCACCTAGGGTTGTTCAGGAAACAGCAATTCAGACTAGGCTGTGATTTTTAGTGTTCCTGGCACTGCGGTATGGAGTCGCCAGTGGATGAGTACGAGTTCAGTGAACAGGGCAGTGGGGACTAGAATGGGGAAGGCCATTTTAAAATCCAAGTTCATTACTTTTTTTTATTGCACTATAGGAGATGAAGAACATAAAGTTCAGTCAGTTGTTTAGCTCCAGTTGCTCAATTAAACCACAACTTTATATCTAGCTTTCTTTGTTAATAGGATACAAACCACTGACACATGGGTAATTTATTTCTAAGGCCTAATCAAGAGTTTGTGCTGCTCTAAATCCTCGTAATACAATGATTTGTGTAAAAATTACAACTTTTAGTTAAGAATCTCTCTTGAATCAGTTGTCATGCCCAAATACTGAAATTCTTACTCCTGTTTTTCTTACTACTGTAATTCCTGTTAACCAGATGTTTGATAGCTCAGTAATAATAAATGGAAGGTACTTGTCCTAGCCTGACTTGCATTCTCTCGTTTGATGTGTAGCATATGTGGAGCAGTCGGCTAAATAGAGATCTTATCAGTGAGATGCTGTTTGACACTTGGCTTTTTGCTTTTGCTGTCATGTCACTCACCATATGGTAAAGAACTAGTTACAGAAGTTGGTCTGTCTTTTCAGATTGAGAGTTGAATCAGTGTCATTCCAGAAGTTTCCTCTCTTTTTTGTGATTTATACATTACAGCTTTTTTACTACATAGTTTTTTTTCAAATTATATTCTCTAACATAAAGACTGTGTTCAGCCATCTTTATGCCACCTTTGTAGGTTTTTGATCATACTTGAAAGCACTTGAAAGAAATACCTATAGGCACAAAAACCTTTTGTTTGTATTCAATGCCAATCACATTCTCTTGATTTTCATAAAGATATGTCCTATAAAAAAACACACTATTAAGTATCAACTCCGGTGTATTACTATGTTTTAATAAATAGGAATTATTTAGTTTCATAGTTTGATATTCACTACTAGATGTTTCAGGATTGAACTAGTGATTTCAGTCACTTTCAGTACATAATAGGGAAGGGAATGCTATTTAATGAAAAGTTTAAACAGGCATAAGTAATTAGTATGTCATAATACTACACAGATAAAGGATTAAGAGAAAAGAGGAGTCTGGGGAGTCGATTTAACAAACAACAAACAGTAAGGAGGTGTAAGTATTTGTAAGAGTCTGCAGTTGTGCTTCAAACAGCTGAAGGGTTTTATTCCATAATATATTTCTGTGGAGTGGGAGGTGTTTGTTTTATATTTTGAAGTAGTAAATTTGGACGATATTTATATTATGGGACACTAAATTTTAGGAAAATAAAAAGCTTGAAGGGCGTGTAGGAAAGAGCACCAATCAGAATAAGGAGTGGTCATATGGCATTTATGAGGAAAGATGAAAAGGACTTGGAATTAACTAAGAATCATTTCCAAGAACGTGAAAGAATAACTAAAAGCCTGCCCCTCAAAACTCACAGAGGTTCCATGAAGGAGAAAATAAAATTCCACATTTTCCAGTGCAGGGCTAGAAATGAATTAAAAGTTGCCAACCAGCCATTTACTCTTGGCCATCTTAGTACTTTTCAGACAACTCTGAGTTCGAGACAAATGGAAGTGAGTGGGGAAAAATAAAGTGAAAGCCGTGATGTAATGCTTGTCTGCCTCCCTAATTTAAAGCTTATCTCACTGATTTATGCTCTGAACTGTTGTGGCAGGAAGACACAGCTATATGCAAGCAAGAAGAGGAAGAGTCAAAACATTTCTTCCTTTCATTCCTCTGAAAATTAAAGGAAGAAAATTTTATGAAGGAAAACATTCTAGGAATCATAATAAATAAATGGTCTCTCAAGAAGCTGGTTTTCACTCAACAAGTAATTACACTGTAACAGGCATAAAGGGTGTAAAATGAAGTCACTGTCCTTATGACATTCTTTTGGGTGGGAGACTAATAACAGGATTAGAAAATTAATAAGGAAAAAATAAGGAAGTAGAGTGGGAATAAGAATTTAAATTTTAAATGGAAAAGGTGACATTTAAACAAAAGCGAATCGCATGAAGGAGGACCATGGAGGGGGGAGCATCCCCAAGCAAAGCCCTGAGGTGGGGACAAATTTAACCTCAGTGCAGCTGAGGCAAGCTCAGTCAGTATGGCTGAAGTGAAGTGAGTCCAGGAAAGTCGTCCTTCCAAGTGGAAGATTTTATAAAGTATTTTTGGTTTCTAAGCATCACTCTTTAGTGATTCAGTGTGCAAGAGATCTTTCCCAAACTAGACTCTGAATATCCCACAGCCAAACAGTTCATTTATATTTCCTATCTCCTGTTGTAAGTGCCCTAATAATAACAGTTGTAGTATGGAAGGCATTACATTAATAACTGAGTTACTCATTTTAATTGAAAACTGGTGCATAATCTAGTATAGGGGTTGACACTTTTTTTTCAATACTAAGGATTGAACCCAGGATCTTTGTACTGAGCTACACGCCAGCCCTTTATGTTTTTGAGACAGGGTCTCCCTAAGTCCCAAAGTTGCTCCAGCTGGGTTCACACTTGATATATCCTCCATCTCAGCCTCCCAAAGTGCTGGGATTACAGGCATGTGCCACCACACCCAGTTTAGCAAATTTTCTTAAAGTGCTAGATTGTAAATATTCTTGTCTTTGCTAACTCTAGTTATAGCTACTCAGCTGCTGAGTATAGCTGCTGTTAATGTATGAAAGCTGCCACAAGGTAGATAAATAAGTGGGTATGACTATTTTCCAATAAAACTTTATTTGCAAAAATAAGTACTCAGCACAATTTGTCCGTGCCTATTCTAGTACTTTGAGAAGAGCTAGCATGGGGGACAGCACCTTCAGTTCAGTAATCATTCACCAAGGTAAGTGAACAAGCCTGTGGGATAGACAAAGATAGAAGAATAAAATTGTTTTCATTCTGCCCCCAGTCTGGTGATCTAGTGATTTCGACAAAATTTATACAACTAACAAGGTATACTTCTGTATTATTTGATGTATTAATAAAATTGTATTCATACGATTGAAACAATGAAAAAAGAAGGCCCAAAGAAATTGGATTTCTCTTACAAATAGTTATTAAAGGAAAGGAGTGAACTGGTCAGATCTGTGAAAGAGACTTGCAGTTGTGACTGTGTTGGAGTAAGAAATTACTTAGGAGACTAGCAATAGTCTAAGCAAAAGCCAGTTCATCTGACTCAAGACAGGGACCATGAGAATGGAGTGGATGAAATGGATACAAGAGGCACCTCAGAGGAGAATCAGCAGGACTTGCTGATAGATTAGATATAGAACATTAAAGGGTAAGCTTAGAGATCATTGAGGTTAGCATGTTCAAGGCCATGAGATCAATCCCCAGCATGGGGGTGGGGCTGTGAGGTTTCTCGTACCAGAATATCTTGATGAAAATAAGAGGTAATAAACATGTTTGAACATAATGCATTTCAGGTACCTTTTGGATATCCAAGGGAAATAATGTCCCAGAAGAAAAGCTAGAGATTTCAATTATTGATAGTCAAAGCCTTGAGATGGGATGTAGTGTAAAAAGAAAGAAGTCAGTACGAAACCTTAAACCTTTGGTGAGGCCTATCATGGTGGGGGCAACATTAGAAATGTGAAAAATCAGGTAGGAGGAGAACCAGGACTCAGAGTGCCACAAAAGCCAACAGGAGGAGAATTCTAGGAAGACAGGATCAAGTAATATCACTGATCAACTGGGAAGAGAACAGAAAAGAGGCTTTCAGATGTGGCAGTTAAGAGACCATTATTGACTGTGAAAAGAAGAGTTCCAGTAGGTAGTCTTTGTTCATTTGTCATGGAGCCTGCTAAGCACACATAGGGACTTGTGTTGCTTGGCGCTTTGTGGTTTACAAAGCCCTCTTTCCTGGTCACTGCTAACAAAAGCAGACTCAGGTTAGAACCCTATCTCCAAGCTTAGTGCTGTACCCCTTTGTGTCAGATAGGTCCTCAGACTCCGCTCAACCCTCGGATACCTGTCATTAGAGTGGCAGGTGCCCTAAAATAATCCCAGTGGTTTATTAGTAGCATCTTTTGACAATAACTACAACCACCTCTTATTATTAACCATAATCATAGTGGTCTACTAAAATGTTATGATCTTGCCTCTGATTCATCTGTGCAAGCAGTCACAGGGTCTGTTCTGAAAGAGATGACATGAAAATTCAGAAAACGCCTAGTAAGCAGACAGGCTGGAAATAAGGGCAGGTAGACAGTGGCTGTTGAGTAATGAAACATGTTAAAGTAGATAAGATATTTGGAAAACAAAATTATATATAGCCCATATTCACTTTAAATGTAAATTACTTTGAAAATAGAAGCAAATCTTAACTTTCCTGAAATAATCATATACCATAAGTCAGATTTGTAAGGGTCAGCATCTTTCTTAATGTATTGTTATTACTTTATAACTTGTCAAAACTTTTCTTCATTTTTTCTATACTCACAAACCTGATTTTTAGAGAGGATAATGTTAAAGGCAAAGCACAGTTTTTGTATGACTCCAAAAGTAAGCCATTGTTATTAAAATTTAGAGGTATGAAGGAACTATTAAGAGCATGCATACTGGTTTATGTCTCACCTTGTTCCAAAAAGAAGATGAGGGACTAAATAAAGAAATACCATTAGCTAACTTTCCAGGAGTATAATGGTGTAGCGGCACACAGAGCTCAAATATTAGAATAGTCAGCAAATCTGGCTCCACGTGCCTGAGGAGCACTACCTATCTGTCTGATGACTTGCAGAAATCTTGAGATCCCAACTTAATACTCCTGCCTATAACAGACACAAAACCTTATGCAATTTCTCTGTCAACACTTCCTTCTGCCTGCCAACCACATGCCATTTTTTACTTGTAATTCTCTAAAGGAAATTTAAATCATTCTGTTCTACATACTCACTGAGGACTTACCACATTTCAGTCAGGTAAGTAAAGATCAAATTTATAGTGTTTGACAGTCTACAAAGAACAAAAAGCATATTGGCTAAGAGCTTTGGCTTTTTAAATTGCTTGCTTAGGTTCAAAGCCTTGACTCAGTATCTTTGTGTGAACATGGGGAGATTCAATTGTTGTGCCTTCGTTTCCTTGTCCATTAAGTGAAACTGAAAACTATATCCCTTTGCATCACTATACAGTTAAAGTATCCACGCTCAGAACAAGGTCACAGAAAGTACTCATAGGCAGTACACGGAAAATGTTAGTTTGATATTACAATTGTCCTAATTGATGAGAGCTACTCACCCACAGTACACCATTTGAATTTTATATTCTTTCCAAGTACTTAAATAGTATTAGCCTACTTTGTAGCCTTATTTTTCTCTCGTTGCTGAGACAAAATACCTGACACCCAAAGTTAAGAAAGGTTTATTTAGCTTATGCTTTGTAGAGGTTTCAGTCCACAATCGGCTGGCTCCAAGGCAGGGTGGCATGGCAGACAGCCAGAAGGCAGCAAGGCAAACCAAAGAGAGCTTAGCAGTTTCTTTCTGCTCTTTATATCTTATCCAGGCTGCCAGGATTAGGGTGGTGCCAAACCAATCAGTAGGTTGATTTAATGATCACACACCCTTAATCTCAATATCATACACTGTTGATGCAGCCACCTCTGAAAAGGCCCCACCTATGACTTTGGGGAGACATTTGGGCACAAACCATAACACAGAGTGAATATTCAACTTAGCCCAAAATCATACAGGCATTCTTGACAGAGCTGGGATGAGACCTGGGTTATACACAGTATGTAGTTCCCCTTGGGGCTTGCCATTAGATCAGGAGACAGCTCAAAAGAGTTGAGTTGGTTGCTCAGAGTCCTGTGTATTGAGACTTCTCACAGGGGGTCCAGGTTCATTAGGCAAAGAATGTCTGATTGATGAGGGAGTTTGCCATGGACTCGGGAGCATGGAGCAGAATTACATAGTTGCTCCACCCCCCAACCAGGTAAAGATTCTCCTTTGCCCTAGCTTTTCTTTATTAAAAAAAAAAAAATTTAGATTAATTTGGACACATCTTGTAAGGAATTTAATAATTTATAGAATCATTCAGCCTTGTAAATCTGCCAAAGAAGTGTTACTATTCCTATTTTCTGATAAAAGTAGTTGTTAGAAGAGGTTCTCTTACAAAAGATTTTTCTCTATAATGGCTCCCCATTTTTTGCTCTTCTGTAAGCATCCAGGTTGAGAAATCAGGAAGTCATTAATTATTTCTAATTTTAGGATTAGTTTTGGAAATTTTGGAGAAGTAATTGAGAAAATCTTATCTTTATATATAGTGAAATACTAGTCTCCTTGAAAGGCAGTAAAATTATTTTGGATATATCACAAAAATATCATTTTAAATATAAAAGCTCAGTTTCTGTGAAGTTGGCATATTCGATCTGCCCCTTCTAGACTTCTTGGTTTTATTTTAACCGTTATTCCCATTCTTGGTATTTTGGGTCTCATTGTGGGGAAACAGCAACTTAGATTTTAAATGTTTCTATCACCTAAGTGTGGGAAAAGCCAGAATAAGCTTCTGGGTGCCATCTCTTCAAGATGGTGCCTCAGGAAAAGCTGGCCACAACTGTTTAGCTTAAGTACCGAGCTTGGGCTTGGCATTATAAGGGCAGTCATGTTTCCCAGTATGAGCTGTCTTTGGAGAAATACCTGTAGATGAAGCTCATGAAGTATGAGAACTTGGTATTCCATCCACTAGCTATAAAGAAATAAGGAGAGCTGGAGAAGGAATAGTGTTCCCAGGCAGAACTGTGTCGATTTCCCTGGACTGTTAGAGTCACCTAGTCTCTACTTCTTGCTAAATTTAGGGATATAAAGAAATTACTTCCTCCCCTAGAAGTGTGGCCATCTTTGGGCAGTTCTGACAGATTTTACCTTTTACTTCTACTTACTTTTTTTTTTTTTTTAATTCTACTTTCTGTGTAAGTCAGCCAAGCAAGGAGAAAAACGGGCTCTGAGAAAACATTTCCCATTCCTCACACACTACCACAGAACTGATCTACCCTGATTTCTTGAGCTTTATTAATTTACACCCAAGAGTTTTATTTATATTGGGTGTGCCCAGTGGCAATGACCAAGTTTAAATAAGCATCAGAAAAAGATTTGTGAGAAATAGGAGCCTGCTGGGGGAAAAAAGGAATTTTTTTCCCCAAAAAGATTTCCAGGAATATAACTTGCAAGGATTCTGGGAAGCATTCTCTCTGGAGATGAAAATAGTATGAAATTTTCTTGAGGAACCACTATACTGTTCTCCATATAGCTGTACTGATTTATGTTTCTACCAACAGAGGGTAATAGTTCCTTACTCTGTACATCTTTGCTGAGTTTTGTCAGTTTTTGTCTTTATAATAGCCATCCTAACTGGCATAAGATGGTATGTCATTGTAGCTTTAATTGCATTTTCCTAATGGCTATTGACTGAGCATTTATTCATATTTTTTTTGTCATTTGTACTTCTTTGGTGGAGGAACAGGGTCTCACTTAGTTGCCCAGGCTATCCTTGAACTTTCAGCCGTGTTGCCTTAGTTTACCAAGTAGCTGGGATTATAAATGTTCACCAACAAGTCTAACTTGTATTTCTTTTGAGAAGTGTCTATTCAGACCATTCAACCCTTTTTAATTGGATTACTTGGTTTTCTTTAAGTTTTTTGAGGTACTTAATGTATTCTGAATATTAATCCCCTATCAAATTAATAGTGAGTTTTTCTTCCTGCTCTGTAGGTTGTCTTTTCTGACTGATTTCTCTGCTGTGCAAAAGCTTTTCAGTTTGTCATTTTTGCTTTTGTTTCCTAGGCTTTGGGGGTCCTATCCAGAAAAGCATTGCGTGTACCAATATCTTGAATTCTTTCCTCCTTTTTCATTCAAGTAGTATCAGAATTTCAGATGGTCTTTAACCTGTTTTTAGTTGATTTTTTTTATAGGTAAGAGGTAAGGGTAAAGTTTCAATCTCTACATGTGGATATCTAGTTTTCCCAGCATCATTTATTGGACAGGATATCCTTCTACACTGTTTATTGTTGGTACCTTTATTAAGAATCAGTTGGCTGTAGATATGTGAGAATATCTCTAGAATCTCTGTTTGTTCCATCAGTGTACATATGTTTTTTGTTTTTATACCAGGCTGTTGTACTTACTATGGCTCTGTAGTATGCCTTAAAATTAGGTATTAAGGGGTTGGCGATTTAGCTCAGTGACAGAGCACTTGCCTGGCAAGTGGAGGGCCATGAGTTTGATCCCCAGCCCTGCCCCCAACAAGAAAATCGGGTATTATGTTGCCTGTAGCTTTGTTCTTTCTGCTCAAGATGGCTTTTGCTATTCAGGGTCTTTTGTATTTTCATTGCTTTTTCTAGTTCTGTGAAAAATATTATTGGTATTTTCACAGGGATTACACTAGGTACTGTGGGCATTTTAGCTGTATTATTTCTCCTAGTGCAGGAACATGGGAGGTCTTTCCATATTTTGAGATCTTAATTTCTTTCCTCAGTGATTTGTAATTTTCATTGTAGAGATTTTTCACTTCCTTGATTAAATTTATTTCTAGGTTTTTTGTTGTTGTTTTGCTTTGGATTTTTCTCAGCAAATTGGTTAATCATTAATTTTTTTTAAAGCTACTAATTTGTATATATTAATTTGTATTCTGCTACTTTACTGAATTCATTTACCAGTTCTAAGCCTTTTGGTGGAATCTTTAGGTTTCTCTTTATATAGGAAAACTTCATCTGCAAATAGGGATAATTTAACTTCCTCCCTTCCTTTTTTATGTCTTTTTATTTCTTTTCCTTGCCTAATTGCTCTAGCTAAAATTTTTGGTTGTATAATGAATTCAGAGTGGTGAGAACAGACACTCTTGTCTTGTTCCTGATCATAGACGAAATGCTTTCAGCTTATCCACCCATTGAGAATGGAGTTGGCTGTGGGTCTGTCATATATAGCTTTTACTGAGATAACTCCTTCCTCATTTGTTTAGGCCTTTTATCATGAAGGGTGAAGGGGGGTTTGTATTTTGTTTTGATTTGGTATTTGTTTTTTTGAGACAGGGTCTCACTGTGTAGTTTAAGCTAGGCTTGAATTCACCATGTAGCCCCAGCTGGCTTTGAACTCACTGTGATCCCCCTGCCTCAGCCTCATGAGTGCTGGGATTATAGGCATGCACTACCACACCTAGCTTGTTGAATTTTATGAAATGCTTTTTTTTTTTTTTTTCCTTCCAGTACTGAATACTGAGCCCAGGGCCCTTTACACTGACCTACAATCCCCACCCTTTTGTGTGTGGGGTGGCTGTGTGTTTGATACTGGGGATTGAACCTAGGGCCTTTGCACTGAGCTACAACCCAGCCCCACACACCTTTTTTATTGAAGCAGGGTCTCCCTAAGTTCCCAGGTTAGGTTCAAACTTGTGAGCTTCTGTTTCTGCCACCCAGAATGCTGGAGTTATAGATGTATACCACCATGATCAGCTTTTCTATATCTTGAGATAATCGTATTAATTTGTGTGTGTGTGTGTGTGTGTGCTGGAGATCGAACTCAGGGCCTTGTGCTTGCTGGGCTAAATCCCCAACACCAATCATACGATTTTTATCTTTCATCATGTTGATTGGCTGAATTGTTTACTGATTTGCACGTTAACCATCCTTGCATCCTAACTGCAGCCAACTTGGTCATGATCTTTTTAATGTGCTGCTGAAGTAGGTTTGCTAGTACTTTATTGAGATTGTTTGCATCTATTATTTGGCCTATAGTTTTCATGTGTGTGTGTGTCCTTGTCTGGTTTTGGGTACATGGTAATGCTAGCCTCATATAATGAGTTTTAGAAAGATCTCTCCCTTTTGATTCTTTGGAGTAGTTTGAGCAGATTTAGCAGTAGTTCTTTAAAAGTCTAGTAAAGGGGCTGGGGATTTAGCTCAGTGTTTAAAGTGCTTGCCTACCAAGCACAAGGATCTGAGTTCAGTCCCCTGCACACACACACACACACACAAAATCTAGTAAAATTCAGCAACAAACTTACCCAGTTCTGGGCTTTTTTTGTTGGAAGACTTTTTGTTACTGATTCAGTATCATTACTTGTTACTGTTCAAGTTTATGTTCTCATGGTTCAGTTTTGTTAGGTCATATGTATCTGAATTTAGTTTATTTCTTCTAGATTTTCCAATTTGTTAGCATAGTTTTTCACAATAATCCCTAATAATCTTTTGTATTTTGGTGGTATTACTTGTAATATCTCCTTTTTTACCTCTAATTTTGTTTATTTGGGAGTTCTTTTTTTTTTCTTGGCTAGTTTAGCTAAAAGTTTTCAATTTTGTTTATCTTTTTTAAAGAACCAACTCTGTGTCATCTTTTTTGTTTGTGTTTGTTTTGTTTTATTTTTGAGATAGTCTCAGTGTGTAGCTTAGGCTGGCATCAGACTCTTGGTGATTCTCCTGCTTCAGCCTCGTGGGTGCTGGGAGTACAAACATGTGCCACCACGCCCAGCTGTATTTCATTTCTACTCTGATCTTTCTACTGATTTTGGGTTTGGTTTGTCTTTGTTTTTCTAAGTCCCTGACAGATACTGTTTGGGTTTTGTTTTGTTTTGTTTTGTTTTGTTTGGAATGTAGGAACCTATAAACTTCCCTCTTAGTAGTGCTTTTGCTGCATCCTACAGATTTTGGAATGTTGTGTTTCAGGCAGTTTTCAATTTCCCATCTGTCGTCCTCAGTGATCATGTTCTTTGTTCAAGAGAGTTTTATTTAAGCTGGATGTGGGGTGCACATTTGTAATCTCAGCAGTCTGCCAGGCAGAGACAGGAGGGTCACAAGTTTAAGCATAGTATGGGCAACTTAGCAAGACCCTGTCTCAAAAAATGATGAAATGAGATGGGGGGGAGAGGAGGAAAATGAAATGCTCGGTACAAAGGCTTTGGGTTCAGTCCGCAGTACCACACTCACACACAGAGTGTTTTGTTTAAAAATTTGTGTAGTTTGGTGATCAGAAAAGATATGATTTTGTTTTTTTAAATTTGTTCTGACTCATTTCGATCCTAGTATCTGGTCTATTCTAAGTTAAATCTGCTGATGAAAAGAATGTGTAGTCTGCAGTTCTTGAAGTGTTCTGTTGGAATATTCTATAATTGTCTGTTAAGTTTGTTTCATTCTTCTTTGTTGCTTTTTGGAGGGGGGTGGTCTGGATGATCTGCCCATTGATGAAAGTGGAATGTTGAAATCCCACATTATTAATATCCTGGAACCTCTCTCTCTGTTTCCGAATAATAGTGTTCATTTTATAAAATGGGCTACTACAACATTAGGTACATATAGATTTAGTCATTGTATCTACTTATTGATTCCTTGATCATTATTTAGTGACCATTTTTGTCTGGTCTTACATCTGACAAAACAGACTTTATGATAAAAACTGGAAGTATAGCTACTCTTGCATGCTTTAGGTTTCCATTTGCTTGGAATACCATTTTCTGTCTTCTCACTTTCCGTCTATTTACTGATGAGGTAAGTTTCTTGTAGAGTCTTTTTATTGTTGGGTCTTTTTTAATCCATTCAGTCATTCTATATCTTACAATTGGAGAATCTAGTCTATTTACATTTAGGGTTATTATTGATAGGTAAGGATGTATTGCTGTCATTTTGTTATCTTTTAGTTGTTTTGAATATTCTTCTCTGTCTTTATGTTTTGATGGTTTATTGATAATGCTTTAGCCTTTCCTGTGTGTGCATCTGCTATTCTAATGGGATTTATATTTTCAATTCTTTCACAATGGTACTTTTCTCTCACTTACAGATGTAGGACTTCATTAAGAATCTTTTGTAAGACTCATCTAGTGGTCATGAATTCCCTCAGTTTTTGCTAGTCTTAGAAAGTGTTTCTCCTTCATTTCTGAAGGCTAGCCTTACTGGATATAGTAATCTTGATTGGCAGTTATTTTCTTTCAGGACTTAGAATGTCACTCCATTCCCTCAAGGCCTGTAGTATTTCTGCTGAGAAGTTTGCTGTTAGTCTAATGGGTACTATAATTTTGATCTTGAATGCCCACCAAAGGCCCATGTTTTGAAGGCTAGGTCCCCAACCCATGGTGCTAATGACCGGAAGACAGTGAAACTTTTAGAAGCTGGAGCTTAATGAAAGGAGTTAGACTGTTTCCTTGAAGAGGGTATTGAGACCTGGCTCCTTCCTGTGCCTCTCTGCTTTGTGACCACCAAGAGGTTAAACAAACTCCTCCACCATTCACTCCCACCGTGATGTACTGTAACTTCACATGCCCACAGGGCCGTACAACCGTGGCCTGAAACCTCTAAAACTGAGCCAAAATAAACATTTCACTAAGTTGTCTCAAGTATTTTGTGTCAGTAGTGGAAAACTAACACAATGGAGATATCCTTCAGTATGACTTGATTTTTCTCATGCAGATTTAAAAATTCTTTGTCTGGTACTTCTGACAATTTGACTGTAATATGCAATGGTAAGTATCTTTTTTGGAAAACGTCTGTTAGGGGTCCTATAAGGTTCCTGTACCTGGATATCCCTATCTTTCCATAGATTAGGGAAGTTTTCTGTTACTATTTCATTGAACAGGTTTTCTATGCCCTTAACTTTTTTCCCCTTACCTTTAGATATTCTGAAAGCACAGATGTTTCTTCATTTAATGGTGTCTCATCAGTCTTGAATATTCTCAACTCTTCATTCTTCCCTTGTTTTGTTTATGGTGATTGTTGTCATCATCTGAGTGGGATGTTCAAAAAAAATTGTCAGGTTCAGATATTCTTTCTTCCACTTGTTCTATTGTTGAATCTTTAAACCGTATTTTGTATTTGACTTATTGAGCTCTTCATTTCTGAGATTTCTGGTTCTTTTTCAGAATCTCTTTTTGCTGAATTTCTCATTCACATCCTCCATTGTATTCCTAATTTCATTTAACTATCTGTATCCCCTTGGATTTTAGAATTTTTTTATCAGGCATTTCATCTGGTTTTCTTTTGGAAGCATTAAATTATCTTGATTTTTCCTATTTCTTGTACTCATCTAGTGGATCAGATAGTTCTACCACTTTTATGGGGGGGCATTCTTTTTAATAAGCAGCTTTCTCCCAAAGATGTGTTTTAGGGTGATGTGTTTGTTATATATTGTTGGCTTTGATTCTAGCTGCACACCATACTGTAGTCTCCTTAAAACTTTTTGGTTGTGATTAAGCACAGTGCATACCATTGCAGAGTCAGAGATCCAGGTCTCTATGGACCACGCAAGAATGAAGACAATAACAGTTCAGGCAGGTATGTGGGTATAAGATGCTCACTTTACAGAGAGTCCTACAGTGGGTATGGTGGCCCCTATCAGATGATGGGCATATCTTCAGGCATGGTTGATGCTAGGTCTGCCACTAGCAAGGGCCTGTAACAGTGATGGCCCCAAGCAGTGGTAAGAGGCCTGACATACTTGTCTTTTGACCATTCAGTGGTGCAGCCCCAGATGCTGCAGAGAGAGAGGCAGTGGCAGGAGCTGCAGTACCCCCCCACCCCATAGTACTCACACCCTGTCCCAACAGTGCATAGTCAGCCAAAGTGCAGGACCAGGACAGCAGCAGGAACTGATGCGTAGGATGGATGGCAGTGGGAACCATGGTATTACTCCCTTTTTTCATTCTGTTGTTTCCATGCTGATGCCCACCTGTCTTACTTTCTCATTGCAGGGGCAAAATACCCAACACCCACAGGTTAAAGGAGGAAAGGTTTATTTTAGCCTGCAGTTGGTAGAGGTTTTAGTCCATGGTTGGCTGGTTCATAGGCAGGGTGGCATGGCAGAAGAGAAACAGTTCATAGTGTGGCAGGCCGAAGGCAGCTAGCCTTTTCCTTTTTATTCCATTGAGGTTACAAGCCACCCACACCCTAAACTATGCTAAACCAATCAGTGAGCCAGTCCGGTTATCACACACCCATGATACAGCCACCTCGCAAAAGCTCTACCTATAAGCGCATGAGGCTTTGCAGGGGACATCTAGATATAAGCCATAACAGGGCCCATGGTCAGATCTGGGCAAAGTTCCTCTGGAGAGGCAGGCCCTTGGCCATACATGTCCTCATAGGAAGGTAGCAGCAGGAAACAGTGTTCCCTCCCTCCTTTGTCAGTAACAGGCACCTGAGTAGTCCATAGGAGGACGGAGTGGCTAGAACCAAGTGGTTGCCTGCGTTCAGTCTTGGCACTGGCATGAATCCACAGCAGCCGGCCCTACCCTTGGTCTCAGAAAATATGCACCCTGATCTTGTTCACAAAGATGCTGCCCTCTGTTCTCCGTGTCACACCACCTGCCCCTTAGAGTACGAGACACCCTGCTGAACCAAGTTGGGTTTACAAGGCAACTACCCTCCAAACCAGTGTGATGGAATGTGTTTGGCATCCCAAAGATGGTAATATGCAGGGTGTTCTGATGCCTAGAATAGTCCAAACTCAGATAGTAGCTCACTGCTCAAAATGGCTCGTGGCTATAGCACTCTGGGGAGTCCCTTGGAAACAATGTGAGATCCTTTCCCAAAGCAAGGCTACTGTGCAGATTTCAAGTTACTTACCTAAGTAGGCTGCCAGCCTGGGAGATTGTAAACTTTCCAGCAGCCAAGATTGTCAGCATCCACAGTGATACAGTTTGCTGGGACTCTCACCCTTAAACCCTGCAAAGGGGAGATTCCCTCTCCTCTGCAGGGGAGCTACATGGGGCTACGGTGGCAGATGTCAGGATATTTGGTTTCTCTTACTGTGCTGATTTCCAGTGTTCCCCCAAGGTCACTCACCTCAAACTATAGCTAACACATCTGTTATTTTGGTGGTTCTTTGTGAAAAAGGAGGTGGTGAGTGCTGGGCATCTCTGTGTTCACAGTCTTGAATCTCCTAGATTGCTTACTATAAAAAATCTTGCTTACTGACCCACATTTCAATGAAAATTACTTTAACAATTTCATTATATGCAGTTAATTCAGTCTTTAAGATTATTTACCAGAAATGGTTAGTGCAAAAAAAAAAGTATGATTCCTAGTAGGTAGTAAATGCCTTGTGAGATGTAATTCATTTATTTAGTGTCTTAAAAACCAGTGTTAGGGTTTCATGCAAAAAGTAATTATGTTTATTATTTATTACCTTTTTCTGGCAATATAATCTGACAATTCAATATAAATTGTTTTAAAATGGAACTCAGCTCCTCTCCATAACGTCCCTTCCTTAAATGGAAATTCATTCATTTTCTTGTCTAAGCAGAATTTTAGTAGGCTTTGTTGACATAATAAAAAACATCTTAATAAATTCAGACTTCTTTCCTTAACAGTGAGACTTTGCTGTCTTCGTTAGTAAAGCTTTTCTCTGGGAAGTGTTACACCAGAGGCATCAACCCTCCCTGACATGCTGAAGATGAATCCCTTCACTCTTCTCATGCACTATTTTTGTTTGTTTCAGACTGACTCCAGTTGTTGGCAGTAAGAAGCACTCTCTGAAAAATGTGTTATTTACACAGTTTATAGCCACCTTGCTTGAAGAATTACACTTAAAGAATGAAGACCTTGAAAGTTTAACCATCATATTTAGAACTACCTGTTAACCACAGCAGTAAGTTGGATTGTATTTTACTTTTTTTTTTTTTATTTGTTGCCTGTGTGGATTCTTTTCATACTCAGAATTGGTGAGGGGGGTATTTGGTTCTGGAGATCAAACGTGGGGCCTTCTGCATGCTAGACATGCATCCTACCACTGACCAGTACCCTCTAGCCTGTTTTGGAAATTTTAAAAACTAAGTACATACAGACTTCAAGATGCCCTCAGCTTCCCTTTGTTCTCAGCTACCTCAATCACTTCTGTCTACAGTACTTTTTCTTTGTTCCCAATCTTGTTGCTTTTCTTCCTTGTAGACTACAGCAGTTCTGTTTCTTGCATTCCAGAAAACTCATTGCACTAAAGCCCAGGCCATCCCATAGGTCCACCCAGTGATATTTCTCCCCAGGAAGTAGAAATTTATTTCAACCCAGCTACTGCAGTGATTTGCTGTGAATGTCTTCATTCTACTGCTCCTTTCAATGAAATCACCCGCTACCCAGGCAATACCTTAGTCTTGTTATGTGCAGATAAGCAGGTCTGACTTAGTCAAATCTTAATTCTGCACTTAGTGTATCTCTCCATGTCTCAGGTCCTTGCTTCTTTCAGAACTGTCCATCAGAATGTCCCCTCATTCCCCATCCCTTTATTTCACAGGCTCTGAAGTGCTTAGATTTAATGCAATAATTGAAAGACTTCATCCTGAATTACAAATGAGACCCTCTCAGGAAGCATTTTCTTTTTTTATATTTACATTTTTTATAAATTTATAAAATCAATACAAACTCATTATAAATTAAAAAGTAATACAAAATTGCTTATGTAATAAAAGAAAATTCTACCTTCACCTCTCCCTCCAGTCCTGTCTGCTTCTCTGAAGCACATGATATATATGTTTTTGTATTTATTATTGGCATATTTTTAAGACAATCTTTAACCAAATCTTTACACAAGGATAATAGGTGTCTTTCAGGTAAAAAGAATGGGGGCTAGCAGTGTGACTCAGGGTTTAATGTTTGTTTAGTATGCACAAGGCCCTGGGTTCACTCCTCAGCACCTTAAAAAAAAAAAATCATCCCTAATGAACCTGATAGCAAACAGAATATAAGGAAATGCCTGTAACTGCCTCTCAATTTACACCCACTAGTCTGAGGACCTTCTAAAGCAAAGACTTTTAACTTAGGGAGTGAGCTCAGATTGGCTTGTATAAGCATATCCTTCAAAGACCCTTAAAGAATATAGTGAAGTCAGAATCTTCTGTCTTGTTGAACATTAGGTACAATTAATCATATTCCTTAGTTTATGACACCCCCATCTCTACTGGTTGAAAAGTTTATCAGACAAAAAACAAACAATGCCTAACTAAAAGTCCTCCTAAACCAGCTTTCATTAATAGATACCAGTTAAGAACCTTTTTAATTAGTATACTTTAAATTTTTATGTAAACAGATTGGTGTTAAAATGATTTTAAGGACTTTCAACAATAGATATTTTAAGTGGACTTAACAGTTACACTCTGATTATTATTTACATTGTTCATTTTGCTTAAATAATTAAAGGTAAATCTTGGCACAGACTCACTAGAATGAATGAGGTCTTACTACACAATCTTCCGTATGAAACACACAGATGGTTTTTCAGTAAGTGGATAGTTTTTGG
This sequence comes from Hystrix cristata, assembly GCA_004026905.1. Classification (NCBI taxonomy): domain Eukaryota; kingdom Metazoa; phylum Chordata; class Mammalia; order Rodentia; family Hystricidae; genus Hystrix; species Hystrix cristata. The sequence goes on from PVJO010006717.1 coordinate 52,107, forward strand.
TTTTCTTTTCCAATTTGCATGTTTATAAACTATAGTAAATTTGAGTCTAAAGATTTTACTCTCTAGGGCCCTTTTCAAGATTACTACTAGAAGTACATGCTAATAAACTTTTGGTTCCAAATAATAGAAAAATCCAGCTCCAACTAGCTTTGTTAATGGTGATATGCTAGGGTTTGGTTTCTTTTTTGTTACTTGTACCGTGGATTAAAGAGGGCCTCACACATGCTAGGCAAAGACTGCCCTGGAGCTACATCTCCAGCCCCTTTCCATTTTTTTCAATTTTATTTTGAGACAAGTTCTAAGTTGCGCAGGCTGGCCTCCATGTATGATTCTCCTGCCTCAGCCTCAGCCTCCCACTTAGCTGAAGTTACAGGTGTGTGCCGCTGTGTCTGGTTTGGGTATCTTCTGCTGCTTAACAAAGCACTCCAAAACTTAGTATCTTAAAACAACATTTTTTCATCTCAGAGTTTCTGGGAATTAGGAATCTGGGCTCAGTTGACCAGGGGGTCTCTAATGATGTTGCAGTTAAGCTATCTGCTATAGCTAGAATTTCACATGAAAGCCCAACTATAAGACAGTCTTTCAAGCTCACTCATATGGCTGGCTTGGATTTAGTTCCATATAGACTGTTGAACTCAGGACCTCAGATTTTCACTGTTGTCCAAACACCTCCCCTAATAACTTGCCATGTGGGCCTCTCTACAGTGTATCTTATGACATGGCATATGGCTTCCCTCACAGAAGCAAGTGGGAAAGCATACCCAAGGTGGAAGCCACAATCTTTTTTTGTAACTGTTGTCAGAAGTGACCACCATTACTTTTGCTATATTTTATTAGAAACTAATCACTGGGTCCAGCCCACACTTAAGGTGAGAAATGTTGTCTAAGGACATGAATACCAGGAAGTAGCAGCCATTGGGGAGCCATGTTAGAAGCTGTACCAGAAGTGTCACAATTGTACAGTAGTTCCCAGGTTTATATACCACATACCATACCATCCTGGCAAGAGTCAAACTTCACAATGATCAGGAATATCTCAGAACCAATCCATGAGGCCATGGGAATGCTGTGAACCATGGTGTCTAAACTTTTGGCTTGCCTGAACCACAATGATTGGTGAAGAATTGTCTTGGGCTGCAATATAAAATATATAGTTAATGTGTGTAGCAAAACTGTTTTAAGTATATTTTTATTATTTTTTAAAAGGCCAAGAAGTCTGTGGGCCTCAGATTAGACATGCCTGCATAAGCCATCCCATTCTGAGAAGGAATGGGAAGAGAAAAGGAATTTTCTGGTGGACCTAGATCAGTCAAGGACTGGCCCTAGAATTGAATATGAAGCTGGGTTTCTTCTACCCAACCTACTGTTGTGACATAATGGGAAAGAAACGGAATATGTAGCGGGAAGACAACACAGTATTTACAATAGCTGGTAAAATCAGGGTTTTATTCAAACTATCCTTTTTTGTTTCACAGGTATAACTCAGGAAAAGAGAATAGAAGATGAAATTCTACTCACCATATCTGGAATTCTAGCCACAGTCATGACCTGGTGGTGACTGATGAGTCTTTACCTTCTTAGGTTTTGTTCCTCATCTCCCAGTGCCTACTGCAGAGCCCACCTTCCCCAGACAGAGAGCCATCACCCCAGTGAAAAGAATCTAAGCCTTTGCATCCCTGGCCACAAGACAGAGTATTTTTACTTTTTAAAAAACCGAAGTCTTAAATTGAAACTTAAATGAGTATTCAAGAAAATATAATGACCTCTGATTTTTCTGAATGATATCATTTATCAAAGCAGTTGACAAAAAAGAAAATTACCATTTTGGCCTTCCACCATAAACTCTAGATACTAAAGAACAGTCAGTAAATGCAATCTAAGATGAAATCCTTTAGAAATGTCTATTCATCATTCTTTTAAAGAAGCTCACTGTACTGTAAAATGATCCCAAGAAACATAATTAACCTTGAAAGTTCAAAACAAAAAGATCCCAGGATGTTCTAGAATCAGTTTTTTAGCATTTGAGAGAGAATCCCTAGAGTTTAGATTGTTTTTTAAATATGTGTCAAGGATGCAAGTTAGCAGTATTTCCACAGCAGTTAATAAGAGAGCTCAGAGAATTTGCAGAACAAACGACAGATGCTAACACCCAGCAATGCAAAAAATCCAGAAGGTAGAAGGTAGAGATCTGAATTCTCCTCTTAGCTTTGTGGCCAGGTCATCTAAATGTTTTTTTTTTCCCCAATTCTGGGAAAAGAATCCAGAGCTTTGCACAGGCGAGGTAAGCACTGTACCCCTGAACTGCATCCCTAGCCCAAGTCACTTAAACTTTATGGACTTCATTTCACTCGTCTATAAAATGCTGAATGCTACTAAATGCTACTACCCTATTGTTGGTCTGGGGCATCTTTGATATTTATTTACCTCATCTGACTGCATAAGGAGGATATAACCACAAAAAAAAAAATTCATAATGTCCTAGAACTAATAAAGTTCAGCAGGGCCACAGATTACAATATCAGTATACAAAAAACCAACTGTGTTTTTGTATACCAGAAACAAAAAAATCCAAAAAATAAGAAAATTCCATTCACAATAGCATCAAAAAAATACTTAGGAATAAGTTTAACAAAAGACAACTTGAATAATGAAAATTACAAAACACTCAGACATTTAAGGCATTCAATGTTAATGAATTAGAATGTCCAATATTGTTAAGGCAGCAGTTCTCCCACTGTGATAGTTCAGAACGTGAATAGAATATGTACTGATCAAATCAGGGTAACTAACGTATCCATCTCCCTATCCTTACTTTGTGCTTAGAGCCTTCAAGTGCCTCTCTGCTAGTTATTCATAAAATACAGGTTATTATGAACTATAGTCACCCCACTGTGCTGTAGACTACTAGAATTACTTCTGTTTCAGTACCTGTTATCCACCTTCATCTGTGCTCCCTCCCCTAAACGTTAATCACTATTACACAAATAGACTTTTTTTAAAACATCCACATAGAACATGTTATGTCTTTATATATCTGACTTTTCTCACATACCATAATTCTCTATTTCCATCAATTTTGCTGCTAATGGTAGAATATTTTTTATGGATGAATAATCATTGTGTACATATAGCACATTTTCTTTATCCAGTTGTTATGGTTTGTTTCTAAATGTCCCCCCAAAGCCTTATGCAGTCATAGATGAAGCTGGATCTAGAGTGTGCGATTACTAAGTTAGTCCACTGATCAGTTTAGCAGAGTTCTGCTGGGGTCAAGGATATGATGCTAGGATTAAAGGCTCTACTCACCCTGAGGGTGGTAGCCTGGATAAAATACAAGGGACAGAAAGGCTGATAGGCCCCTTGCTTACCTTGCTGCCTTCTGCCTGTTTGCCATGCCACTCTGCCTTGAATCCAGCCAGTTGTGGACTAAAAACTCTACAAACCATGAGCCAAACAAACCTTTCCTCCTTTAACTTTGGGTGTTAGGTATTTTGTCTCAGCAATGAGAAAAGTAACTAAGACATCCACTCATCCAATGATGGGCATCATAGGTTGATTCAGTATCTTAGCTACTGTGAATAATAGAGCAGTAAACGTGGGTGTGTATCTCTTGAGATTCTGATTTCATTGGCTTTGGATATATACCCAGGGGTGGGATACCTAGATGATACTGTAGATCTATTTTTAGTTTTTTAAGGACCCTCCAAACTGTTCTCCATATGGCCAAGGCCTCATGCATTCTAGCTAAGTGCTCCTTAAACTCACTATGTAGCCCAGGCTGGCCTCGAACTTGCGGCAATCCTCCTGCCTCCCGGATGCTGTGTTTACATGTGATGAAGGTCATCATCATCAATGATAGCATGTGGATATCACATACTGCCTGATATTAATGATGAGAAGGTACTTCACCTCTGTGGGATGCTTCCAAAACCCCAAACCCATTTTGGGGCACATTTCTGCAGGGCACTTAGCCGGTATTCCTCAAGACTGTCAAAGTCATAAAAAGTAAGGGAAGGCTGAGAATGTGCCACACATGGGGGAACACATGAAAGCTAAAATGCAGTGTGCTACCCTGCTCTGGATTGGAACAAAGAGATTATTAATAAAAATACTAGTGAAATCTGAGTAAAGTTTGATTAGTAGTAATGAACAAATGGAGCATCTTAATTTTGACAAATGTTAGCCTTGGAAATGCAAAATATTAACAAGGGAGAAAAGATGGGTGAGAGGTATACAAAAACTCTACTATCCTTGCAACTTTCCTTAAATCCAGATAGAAAGTTTAAGAAAGGAGAGAAGGCAGGCAGGCCAGCTAGGCATGGTGGTGCACACCTGTAATCCCAGCACTTGGGAGGCTGAGGCAGGAAGATTGCTTTGAGTATGAGACCAGCCTGGACCTACATAGTTCAAGGATGGCCTTAATTATAAAGTGAGACCTTGTTTTAAAAAAAAAAAAAAAAAACCAACAACTTCTGGCTGGACATAGGGGATCCAGAGACAAAGATAAGTCACTGTTCTCAAAATCTTCTGTCAGTGGGATGGTGTCACAACTAGGATAAATGCTCTGAAGCTGGACACATAATCCTGGTTTGCCTGGGACAGTTCAAATTTATACCTGTTATCTAGCAACATTCTTTAAGAATGCCCCCTTTTACTTCCAGAAGTATTCTGGTTTGCACACTCTGTATGGTCACACTACCTAAAAGACGCCGGTTTTGCTGTTACAGTCAGAGATGGGAGGGGACTCTGAAAGGATGGAATGATGGATCGGGCGGTACAAGATGGGGCTGGAAGTCAGCACATGGAGGAGTACAGCCCAGGCAGAGACCCTTTCAAGAGGAAAGACCCAGAAACAGGAAGGGTATCAATGTGAGTTTAAGACACAGAAGTCTGAATTCAGAGAAAATGCAGAGAACAGTGGCAACCATCAGTAAGATGACAACAGCACTAGGGTTAAGAGCCAACTCAAAGGGTTAGAAGTCTTTGGGTAGTAGTAATTTTCAAGGACACAGGAGGCAAAGTGACTGTAAAAAAACTCTATAAATGAAAAATATCTGAAGTTTATTTCCATGACCCTTTCTCCCCAACCCTGTTACATTCTCTCCCTAACTTTTCCTGTGCTTTTTCTAGAACCTTGATGGACACTGAGCTCTACCTCAGCCAAGCTGACTCTTACAGGTACTGCCATTTGCTAAGGTCTCAGCCTTGGCAAGGTATGAACACTCAGGGTTGCCAAAGCTGCCTCAGAACCCACGCTGTCTTGTTTCCAGATTGCTATGCCCTGATCCCGTGTGACATTCTTCATTACTGAAGTAGTATTGCCTACAGTAAACATTACTTCCAGATTTTCTTGGGAACTCCCAAGTTTCAGTACAGGAAGAAATGTTTTACAAAAATCCTGTTCTTCTAGGAAAAACAACTTGAATTCCAAGTAGCTTTTACTATGAAAAGTAAATAGTGTGACTAAGTTTCACTTCCATTTAAGTACTTTCCACTTAAATACATATGCTGTTATATTCAGAGAATAATACCTTTATGTAAAAAATCTTGCCCTTTGAATATCTCCATTCCTTTCAGATTCCCAAAGCTTTAAAACCCCATCAGACTGAATCTGTGTAATGAAGCTTCTGTAAGATATTTAGTATCCTGTGCTTTTCAGTCACATCCATGACTACAGTTGGCTTTTCATACTCATTAGCGGACAGGATCTACTTCTCTATAAAGATTTGCCTAGAACCAAGGAATATGACACCTTTTAAATCTTGAAAATCTTTAATAGCCTGACCTAAGTCCTGACAGAGAAAGAGTAAGGCTATCTAGAAGCCACCCTCTGCTGGGCTAAGGGCAGGTGAGAGGAGCAGGGGTAGCTTAACTCACATGTTCCCAGAGAGCCCTGAATCTGAGATTGGGCTGACTCCTGGAACTGTGCTGTCCAGCCTGGGCAGCACAAGCCAGAGCATGCGCACACTCAGCAAGGCCCTGGTGGGGAATCTCGGGCCCTCCTCACAGGTACTGCACGACTTGGATCAAACAAGTTACGGGTTAGTGACTGCTGAGGACTGCCCTGTGTGATTCCTGTAGAAATGTCCTGATGAAATATGTTCCCCAATGAAGCTCGTTTTTCCACATTAAACTCAGAAAATACAGTCTCAACCATCCAGCTTTCTATGAATCTTCAAACCTTTGCCCATCCTTCCCTCAGGAAAAATACTTGTTTTGGAAAACTGATTACCAGTGAAGAAAGGAGGTGGGGTGTGATCAAAATACCTTCAGACACAAGCCCTTCCCTCAGGAGCTGGCCTTGCCTCGGCCCGTGGAGAAAAGCCCACTCTAAGATGCCAGTTTCCTCTTAGCACTCTGCAGTCATAACCAAAGCAAAGGAGAAAATTGCATGACTTGAGAAGCCAACCAGCCGCTTTGCAAAATCTTCAGGAAATTCTGCACTCCCTCAGGGCTTGCAAAACTCCCCATGTCTTGCAGACCAAAAGCAGGTTCTCAGTCACCTCACTCTAGTTTACATAATTAAAGAAAGTGGAAGCTGGTTTTCTGGGTGACCCTTGACCCCACCAAGATCATAGGGCCTCTAACAGAAACAGCAGAGTGTTGCAGCAGTGAGTGTTTTCATTATTTAGATAAGCAGGAAAAGCCAGGGCCCAGGGCGCCCATCTGACCTCTGTCACTAGGACCATACAACCCAGACAGTGTCTACATCATCAGGTACTGTACTATTTCGAAGTTGACATACACAATATAACTTCACATTATTTCCTGTCTTAATGTGTAAGACTTTCCAGAGAAACAAATTGCTAATAGCTCTATCTTCATTTTTGACGCGCAGAAATATAGCCTATATGATGTTAACTTGCTCGCTCCCACATCCTTACCTCTTTCTTCTCACATTGTCCCATTAACACATTATCCATCTGTGTACAGAGAGTCTTCCTTTGTACAAAAAGAACTTTCTAACCCACTTCTATAAGGATCAGCCAGAGCAGGTCTAACTTTTTCAGCATTGAGATTTCTTTTGTATAAACAGCCTTGCTACTAGAAAAAAAGGATTTGAAAATCACTGAACTAAATCTAAATCCCTCACATTAAAAATGTACAAATTTAAACTAGGTGTGGTGGTACACACCTGTAATCTCAGCACTCAGAAGGCTGAGGCAGGAGGATCACTGCAAGGTGAAGGCCAGTCTGGGCTACCTAGTGAGTTCAAGGCCAGCCTGAACCTTACAGCAAGACCTTGTCTAAAAACAAAACAAACTAAAATGTATTAAGACTTGGAGAAGTTTACCTGAGACAAGGTCAGCCAGGTGTAGTAATGAATTGCTAGAACCTAGTTCTCCAACTCCTTGTCTATGGTTGGTCCTCTTAAAAAAAAAAAAATTACAGTGAAGATACAACTTATAGAATGAAATACTTGAAAACTACACATCTGACAATGTATTAATGTCCAGAATATTTAAGGAGCTCCAAAAACTCAACAGCAAAAAAAGAAAAGAAAGGGAAAACTGATTTTAAAATGGACAACAGAACTAATAGATATTTTTCAAAAAACACAAAAAGCCAACAGGTACATGAAAAATGCTCAACATCATTAAAAAGCTATAATGAGGTATCACCTCAGTCCAGTAAGAATGGCTACTACCAAAAAGCTGAAAGATAACTAGTACTGATAAAGATGTGGAAAAAAGGGGAACCTGTGTGTACTGTTGGTGAGAATATAAATTAGTACATTATAAAGAACAGTAAGGAGGTTCCTCAAAAAATTAAAAACAGAAGTATAATATCAATTCCATTACTGAGTATATATCCAGAGAAAATAAAATCAGTGTGTTAAAAAGCCATCTGCCACTCGCATGCTTACTGCAGCACTATTCACAACAGCCAAGAAATGGAAATAACCAAAGTGTCCATTAACTGGTAAGTGGATAAAATGTTATCTATAAAATGGAACACTAGTTAGCCATAAAAAGGAACAAAATTTGTTCTTTATGACAACATGGATGGAGGTGAAGATCATAGGTTAAGTGAAATAAGCGTAGGAAAACAAATACTAAGTGATCTCACTCATACAGTATATTAAAAAGTTGATCCCAAAAAAGCTGAGAATAGAATGGCAGTTACCAGAGTGGGGTGAGAGGGAGGGAGGGAAGGGAAAGTTGGTAAATAGATACTAGCTTACAGTGAGATAGGAGTTCTTAGCATGCTATTGCACAGTAGGGGAGCTATAGATCAAAGTTTCATACTGTATATCTCAAAAAGCTAGATACAAGGATTTTGAATGTTTTCACCAAGAAGAAATGATAAGTGAGGAGATATTTTTAACTTGACTTAAACACTGTATGATAGGTACATGTATTGAAATCATATAGTACCCCATTAATATGTACAATCTGTATGTTTTTATGTATCACTTTAAGTGAAAAGAAAAGCAGGAGATGGGGCACAGCACAGCTCAAAACAGGACTCCTTCTATCAAAACCCACCTGGGCTTAGGGTAGCCACCCATCTGGGCAAACTAAACTGAGGTTCCCTCCACCTTCACTTCTTTTGCACGAAGGTTGTCACTGCAGGGAGAGCTGAGCTGGTGGGGGGCTGCCAGCATGGGTCAGAATACACTTTGGGTTTTAAGGCCCACAGGTTTGTGTGCTGGGTGTCTCTGAGCTTGTTTATGGGTTGAGAGACCAGGGAACCACTGAGCAGCCCTTAGGTTTTGAGAGTTTGGGAAAACAACTCAGTTACTTTAGGAGATTCCCAGGGAAAGCCTCTAGGGCAGAGAAGAAATATTTACCAAGTGGGAGAGTAAGGTATTACTGAAGACTTTTCTAACCCTCTTTTGTAAGGATCAATTCAATAAAACCAGCAAACATACCTATCACGACTTCGTTCTGCGATTAAAGTCTTGAGTTTCTTTGTGGAAAGTGGCACACCCCCTGTGTTGGCAATAGAAGCAAAGATGTCTGCAGAATAAAGGTTCAGGTCATTTTTAGAAAGACAATACTATTTATTAGTTCTAGTAGGTTTTTTTGCTAGAATCCTTAGGATTTTCTACATAATCATCTCATCAACAAATAAAGATTAGTGTACTACTTTCTTGCCAATCACTATTTCTTGTCTTACTGCCCTGGCTAGGACTTTCAGAACAATACTGAACATTAAGTTGTAGAGGGGGCAAAAAAAATACTTTCCCTGTTTGAGTCTTAAAGGGAAAGTGTTCAGCTTTACACCATTTAATATTTCAGGTGTTAAACGTTTTTTATGGAGACCTTTACCAGGCTGAACAAATTCCCTAGTATTTAGAGTTTGCTAAGAGGTTTTTGCCTCTTTAAGTCATAAACAAATGTTGGATTTTACCCAAGGCTATTAATGCATATATACAGATGATCTTTTTTTTTTCATTTCTGTTATAATTGATACTTAGTGATACTTAAATGCTAAATTAACCTTGCATCCTGGGATAAGCTCCACTGGATCATACTTACTTTCAATTCTTATATTAGTGTATTTTGTTAGTAGTTGGTTAAGGGATTTGTCTGTTTCATAAGTGATAATGGTTTGTAACTTTCTTGTAACACTTTTGTCTGATTGTGAAATTAAAGTACTATTGGCCCCCAAAAATGAGTTAGGAAGTACACTGTCCAGTTCTAGTTTCTGAAAGTTCTGCACAGATAGAGGATTGATACTATATCGTCCTTAAATATTTGACAAAATTCATGAATGATTCTGTCCAGGCCTGGGAATTTTCTTTGTAGGAAGACTTCCAATTATGAATTTAATTACTTTCATTGAAAAGTATTACAAACAAAAGATAAATAAAAAGGAAGAAAATAATGATTCCAGAACAGTGAGAGGAATAAAATTGTTTTCAACTGTTTACCAAGATATCTGTATCAGCTCAGTGTGGATTGGCTTCAGCCATGTGAGGTTTCACATCCAGTTGTTTTCTTTGCTTGCTTTTAACGGGACTCTTTAATAAAAGAATTGTGCCAAAGTCTTTTGTGCTTTCTCTCAAGCTTTCAAGCACCTTAAGAGAAATAGGACTTGCATATAAGTATGATTGAAAAATACAGTGAATGTTTAACAGTTTTTTTAATTTACTACAGTAAAAGACACTACTGTAAAGACACATTGTCATTAATCTCCCTCGCTTTGAACACACTTATCCCATCATTCTTGCCACTTTCTGAAACAGTTCTGGAAGTCATCTTTCATAAGTGTCTTCAGCTCTTATTTATGGCTGCCCCAGTGTCCTAAGTCTATTCAAAACATTTACGTGTCACAATCACTTTGATTTTGGGGAAGAGCCACAAGCCGCATAGTGCAAGACCTGGTGAATAAGGTGCAGTGTTTTTGCAAGCCTGCCTTTCTGCTGGACAGCACTTAGCAGCAGCATTCACATTTTTTTTTTAATTACACCTCATAAAGACATTCACTAAATAGGACTTCAGAACTGCTTCAGAAAATGGCAAGAAAGATGGAATTAGTACATTTGAAGCAAGTGTCAGTATTTTAAGTAGGATTAATGGTGATGTGTCTTTTACTGTAATACATTTAAACTTTCACCATAATTTTCAGTCACCGTTCCTATTTTTGCTCTAAAAAGTACAACTTTGAATGATACCCCTGTAATTTTGGTCTCTTCTCTGCCTTCCCTAACATAATCAGTTTCCTATGCGTATTCTGAAAAATATCAGTCGATATACCAGAGAAGTAACCACACTTTGAAAACTGTGTCAAAATTTGATGGCCTTGTAGCTCTACAGGACAAAGTGTCACAAGAAGTGATGCCCTTTGGGACCATTCATATCCCAATAAAGTCAAATTTTTAGATAGCGCTGTATTTTCCTTTTGAACTTTTTAAGCGACTATGCTAAATCAGCACTCTTGCAAATTATCTTATCATGCCTCCTCCACGTTTCAACTATAATCCTACTAAACAGTTACATGTATGATATTCTCTACTGCACTACTGGTATTATATTAATCATTAATTTTACTGTTCAATGAACAGTAACAACAAAAATAATTTTTTTCAGTAGAGATGCCTCAAAAAAAAACTAGAAATGTTTGTTCCAACTATACCACTCTGTTTTATTCACAAAAGAATTAAAGACAGAATACTATAGTGATATGTGAATACATGTGTTTATAGTAGAGTAATTCACAGTAGCTAAACTGGAAAAAAACCTAGATGCCCATCAACTGATGAATGGATAAAGAAAACATGGTTTATGTACACAATGGAATATTAGCCATAAAAAACAAAATCATGTCATTTGCAGAAGAACTGGTGGAATTGGAGACCATACTGTTAAGCAAAATAAACCAATCTCAGAACGTTAAATATAGCATGTTTTCTCTTATATGAGCAATCTAAAAATAAAATGTGAGATGACAGGAATGAGAGGGTACACTTTTACAAAGGAAGAGGGAGAAGGAGGAGGGGGAGGAAAGGAGGTAATGGGAATAAAATTATATATACACACACCAAAATGAATCTCATTCTGTATTACTAATATTTATCAATTACAATTTTTAAATGTAGATTTTTATGACTAACATTTTTAACATGGTCATAAAATGAAACATATCCAAAATAATCTATGATTGATAACTAAAATTAGCTGTGTTGAACTGACCAGTACAATCCTTACAGCAAATGTCATGAAACAAGAAGGTAATAGAATGTCTGTGGAAATCCTAATTAACCTTACATTTTAAATTAGGTGGGTGAATGTGAACAGAATTGTTTCATCAGTTTTTCTTCTGAAATCATTAAACCAACTGCCAGAAATTAGTTCCACAGACTACCTTTGAGAATCCTTAGTCCAGATTATGTGTATCTCTGCTCAGTGGTAGTAATTATGGATTTTCAGTGCCAGCTATGTAGAAGCCACTTAATACCCAGGTAGTAAATTATTAACATTTATTGGTTTTCTTCATTTGTTAGGGATAATTTCAAATTCTGAGGATATAACAAGATAGACATTGTTTCTGTTCTGGAAATACTTCTTCCCTAGCAGAGAAAGGCAAACAAAACAAAGGAAGCAGGTAAGTTCAGAAAATGTGAATGATACGAAGAATATAATGAAATAAAGTGTGAAGTAAGGAGTGCAAGTGCTACTTTAGATCGTGGCCAGGAAGACCTTGCCGAGGCGATGACACCTGAATAGAGTGATGAGGAGGCGGCAGGCACCAAGGAGCTGAGACCTTTCTGGGTAGAATAAGTAGCAGGCACAAAAGCCCACATGTAGGAGTAATGGTTGGTCTTTTTGAGGAACCGAAAAACAGCTGAAGTCCCAAAACAAAATGTGCAAGACGAGTGATGAAATGAGAAGAACAGGAAAGCAGCCAAATGTCAGACTGGCAGAGCCTCGTGAGCTATGGTGAGTGTCTGGGAAGCTACTGGAAAACTGTAAGCCAGGGAGTGAGGGGAGCTAAAATGTACCTTTAAGAAAACCACTGGAGCTAGACGCAGTGCCACATGCTTGCCATCACAGCTCTCAGGGAGGCTGAGACAGGAGGATCACAAGTTTGAACCCAGCCTGAGCACAGACGGAACGACAGCTCTCAGAATATAAGTCGATGATTGATGCAAATGAAGGAAAAACTCCAGAACAAATTACACAAGAAAAACAAACTGAAGCTAAAGTTGACCTGGACAACAAAACTGAAGAGGTGAAAATTGCTTTTGAAATGAAAAGTCTTGCATTGAGCAAGATGCAGCTTTCAGCTGCACTTAAAAACGACCTGGAAAAAATGAACACGGAGAGCAGTTTGCTCATGGATACCACTAAAGAAATATTAAAGCTAAATAAATCAATAATAAAATTACAGCAGGAATCTTGGGAATTAGAAGAAAAAATACTTGATGTTAGAACAGATTTCAGTTAAAACAAGCTTCAGAAAGTAAGCTTTTAGAAATAATTATAACAGGCCAAGAAGAAGAAATGGAAAGAGGAATTGGACAGTACAGAAAATTCGGAGAAGACAAGAGACCATGCAGCAAAACCTACAGACGGAGATACAGATCATGACAGTTATCCAAGATGTGCTCCAGACCCTCATTCTGGCCAGGTAAGTCAAGTGGGCAGCAGATCCAGCCCTCAAGGAAACCATGCTGCAGTTGGAAAAGGATCTCACTATGATCTAACAAGAATTCTGTTCTGGTGTGGGTGTGGTGTCATGCAGCTGGAATCCCAGCACAGGGGAGGCTGAGGCAGGAGGACTGCTGAGACTCTGAGGGCAGCCCAAGCTACGTAGTGAGACCTTGTCTCAGAAAAAAAGAAACAAAAACAAAAGAAATTCTATTTTGGCATTTTCTGGTTTTTGCTGTGATACATCATTTAAATAGCAAGTATCAAGTGAAATCAATTTTCAGTGTTTGTGGAACTATCCTAATGCTGTAATTTTTTTAGCTTGAGTTAACACTATAGCATAGAACTGGTCATTTTAAATAATAGTACAGTGAATGAATAAAAGGGACGAAATCTTAGTCCTAGAAAAAAAGACATCTGGTCCAGCCTCTGATGAACATGGACAGTTTTTGGACATTCCTGGCAGTCCCACCTTCTATTTGTAGTATTTGTGTGCATTTATACATTTGTCAACCAAAATACAGAGAAGTATATAAAAAATTATTTAAAAAAAAATAAAAAAGCATGAAGTCCTACATGGAATACAGAGGGGCTAGGGAGAGGCAGAGTAAGATCAGAATTACAAGGGTATTTAATAATCCAACCAGCAGTGGAAATGGGGAGAGGTGGGTGAATTTAGGAAGCAGAACAGGGAGGGCTTTCTGATGAAATGAGTGAACAGTGCTATAATTAATGGAGAGTTGCTAAAATGGGGATATCCAAGAGAAGAATGGCCAGCGTGTGCTGTAGTTAAGCAAGGTTTCTTGGGAGGCAAAATGAGAGCTGGGCTTGAGAGATGAGCTAACTATGTCTAAGGGGAATTCAGAGACTGGGGGGCCAATCCTAAGTACAGTCAGTGAGACGGGACTTAGTTTCCCTGTATTTGGGGTACATAAAGGACCTATGTGCTAGCGTGGTGTTCGTCAGTGAGAAACAAACAGGAAAGTGGGGTAAGGTGAGATGGGGAGGGACTGGGTCATGGAAGATCTGGAAATCCTAGAAGGGTGTGCACCCAGCACCTAACCCTGCTCAGTCCCCAAGACAACAGTTCCCAGCTGGCACCAAGCCCCTTCTTCAAGGTCTAGGTTTGGACCCGACCACCTTACTGCTTCCCAGGAGAGGCTCAGGGTGCGCTCTGGCCTGACTGTGCAAGGTGACGGATGCGTCAGTGGGCTGGGAGCTGGAACAAGTCCTTGCCACAGTTACCATCTCTGGAAGACACAGAACACCTACACTCTATAAATGCCTCAGATAACAAGTAAATTATCCCATAAACTCTAAGCTGGAGGGATCAGGCTGTCTTGCCAAAGGTAGTGGGTTTTACCAGCAGCAGATGGGAAGCATCTCCAGGGCCACCAGACTGGCCCCGGCCCGCCCCCAGGGCACCACCTCGGCCGCCTCCTCCTCTGGGAGCCGGGAGCCTGGCCGCCCGGCCTCTCCTCCACGCCTTCCCACAGCAAAGGTGTGTGCCTCACCATGTGAGAGGAGGCCCGGAGTTTCGAATGTCAGACTCTAGCAGACCCCACTGCAGTGGTCAAGCTTATATTCTCATGCCCTGTCTCCTCTGTGACTGTTCCAAGTTCTTTACTGCCACATGGCTCCAGTTCAACTGTGAGTTCTACAAAGGCAAGTACACTGTCGGCCTCATACATTTTTATCCCTATCAGCTAACACAGTGACTACTTAGAATGCATTTACTAAACCAATGAATGTACAATGGACCATGATGTGAATCTGAGGAACGAGACACAAAAAATACTCAATGCCTAACCAGCTTCCCGCAAAGTGCCTTTTACTTGATTGTGTATGACGGCGCTAAACACACTATCTCATTTAATATTAACAGCCGCCACACGTCACTGTAAGCACTCTTATGCACATTTTTCTGACAAGGAAACTAAAGTTTGGACAACTTAATGCTGTGATTAAGAAGCAGAGCCAGGACTCCTACCCAGGGCCAAGTGACCCCCGGAGCCCCATCCCGTGAGGTCACGGCACTGAGGCGCTTTCGTGGGCAGAGTCACCAGAGTCTTCCACCTGCCACTCTGCAGGGCAGTACAGGAGCTCTCTAGCTCACCCCTCCCAAGTTAGCAGGAAGCCGTTTATCAGATTAGCAACCTGCCTGCTCCGCAACAGACAGTGAGACTCTGAAGAAGCTGAACTGGGGCTGACCGGGCCATCTGCGGGAGGAGAGGACCAGGAATTACCTCAAGTCTCGGATCAGGGGAGACACCTTGTTTCCCCCTTCCCAGAAGGAGACCGTAATATATCCTCTGACATCAATGTCAGTAGAGGAATGGGGTCTGGAGCCAGATAAGACACTGGTTTGTGTCTTGAGAGACTTTGTGTCCTGGGATGAGCCGCTTTGCCTCTCAAGACCCAACTCCTTCTGTTAAAGCACGGCCACCCACAGGGGTTTGTCTTGGGCATTGGGAGAGAGGACACTGAAGGACATTGCTCCAGAACTGGCACTCAGCAATGCTCTGAAGCAAGAGTTCTCCTCCTTTCAACTCAACAGGGCAACCCACTTGTCAGATAAGCAAACTAAAATGCGAACAGGTTAAGTGGCCTACAGTGAGGAGAAGGGACCCAGGGTTCTTTCTACTATTTTGTCGTTCTCTTCTCGAAAGCAAAAAACAGGTTGCTCTCTCCAAAACTGTTGATTTGGGATTGACTATGTAGCTGTCTAGGTCCCCCTCCTCTTCTTGCTGCCCTCCCCAAATTCATATCCTCCTGTATCTTTGCACACAGTCAGGCTGATCATCCTAACGCAAGGGAGGAGATCACAGGCAGAGAGGGCGGAAGAGAGAATAGGAGGGAGATACAGCGCACTCCACAAGTGAGACACCCCTCCCTGTCAGGGCAGTCATGACTCACCCAAGCCCTTTTATGAGGGCCAGATGCTGAGCATGTCTGAATTGCTTCAAATTGCTTCTTCTTCAATGTATGTTAGTGCCAGGGAGGGGAACAACCAACATCCATATATATATTTATACATTTACCAGGAAACGTGTTTATACTGTTTTCCAATCAGGATTTACCACAAGCCAGTAGTACCACACCTAATGAGTAGGACAAACCCAGCCCATTGTCAACAGAGAAAAGTCCATCTCAAACATAAGAGATTTTAAATCAAAATGGATGTTAGAAGAGCATGATTCTTGGCATTGTTGATTAGTCAGGGTTGTCTCTAACAGCTAAAAAAGTGATGGTGTTTTTAGGCTCAGACTTCAACTTGGCTACTTTAGAAGAAGGCAATGAAAGCTTCTGAGGAAGGAACATATATATAGTCTACATCCTCTCCACACAGGAGATTCCTGGTATGACCTCTGACCACTGAGGGCCCATCTCTGAGGTGGCCTACAAGGCAGCAGGTTTTCCTTAAAACGACCTGACCCCCGCTGTGCAAGCCCCTCATACCAAATGATACATTTTGTAGTTTGTAGACACCATCCAAAATATGATTTCTCTATCCCTAGATTGTTAGGTCACTATCCCTTGATTTCTTCTCCTTCTGCCAGTCTATTATCCCCCAAATAGCAATTCAGCAAGACTTTGTCTCAAAATAAAATTAATACAGGCTGGGAATGTAGTTCAGTGATAGAATGCCCCAGGTTTGTTCTCTAGCTAAAAAAAAAAAAAAATTGTAACTTTATTCTATCATCAAGCACTAGAAAAGGAAATGGGGAAAGTAAGCAATCAAAATTTTAACACTTATTTAATAAGAAAAACAGAGCTACTAAGTGAAGAAAATGTGTTAGAAGACATAAAATAGTATCTAGATAGTATAAAGTTAGGTCATAGATTTGGAGATGCTCTACCACCTTTAAAACATCAGTTTCCTCAAAATTAATATGCACACTTAATTCATTCCAATTAAAATATCAACAAAGTTTGTAGTGGAATATTTTATTTGTTTTTGAGACAGTCTCTTTAATTACCGCTGGCCTTGAACTCACCATGTAGGCCACAGTGGCCCAGAACTCACATCAATCCTCCTGCCTCAGCATCCTGAGTGCTGGGACTATAGACATGTACCGCCACACCCGGCTCTGTTATAGAATTTTAATAAAATCTATCTGGAGAATACATAACTAAAAATCTGTAAGAAAACTACAAAAAAGAACAGTAAGAAAAACTTGTCTTAACAGAACATATTATAAAGGGAAACAGAAACAGAGAAATAGGACAGCCAGGGGTGGTGATGCACACCTGTAATACCAGCACTTGGGAGGATCGCCAGAAGTATGAGGCCAGCATAGACTACAGAGAGAAATGCTGTCTCAGATTTTAAAAAGCAAGGCCGGGCGTGGTGGCGCATGTGTGTAATCCCAACTCTTGGCAGGCTGGGCCAGGAAGATCGCCTCAAGTTTGAGGCCACCCTGGCCTACACAGTGAGTTCAAGGCCAGCCTGAACTACACAGTGAGACCCTGCCTCAAAAAACAAAACCAAAAAAAAATTTTAAAGGCACTAGATCAGTAAAACAAAATAGAAAATTAGCAATAAATAAAAATACTTATGGAAAGTTAACATAATACATATGATAGTCCAATTTGGTAGGAAGGAAAATTTACTTTTGTAGGGTAAACAACATATTTTGATGTACATATACGTTACAGAATGGCTAAATCAAACTAATTTACATACTTGTTATGATATATTTACAAACATACATACATGTATAGATATATCTATACATGAAATATAGATGTGTATATATTTTATATACAAATATATTTTATAGGGGGCTGGGGATTTGGCTCAGTGGTCAGAGTGCTTGCCTTGCAAGCACAAGGGCCTGAGTTCGATCCCCGGCACCAAAAAAAAAAAAAAAAAAAATATATATATATATATATTTTATACACATACATTTTATACATATTTTATATATTTTTGTTATATGTATTTGTATATATATGTGCATATGTTTGTGTGTGTGAGGAGATTTAAAGTATAATCTCTGGAAATTTTCAAAAATCAAATTTTCATAGCTGGGTGTGGTGGCACACACCCATAATCCCAGCACTTGGAAGGCTGAGGCAGGAGGATCTCCATGAGTTCAAGCCCACCCTGGGCTACACATTGAGTTCAAAATCAGCTATATAGCTAGACTCTGTCTCAAAAAAACAAAACAAAAAAAAAATCAAAGTTTCAAGAATCACACACTTTTTTTAGTATTATCATTTTATTAACAAAAGGAACTCAATAGGATTCAAACAAAAGTACAAAATACAATCTTTTTTCTTGTAGGTTAAACTGTTACATTTTTAATAAAGATAAAAAGAAAGCTCTTATAGTTAACTTATCAAAAACATAAAACCTGCCTACCGAGTTTCTTATTGTGCAAAACAAAACCACAAAAAATAAAAGTTTCACCCAGGGATTTCAAACTTTTTTCATAGGAAGAAAATTCTAAGGCCAATTTTTTCCCCCCCGAACTAAACGAGAACAAGAGTGGAATAAAGAGGAAAATAACAGTAGCCAAGTTTTCATCTTCATTCACATGTCTTCTCTGTGCCAATGGAGTTTTCTACATTCATAAAATGGTATCTTAATTATGAAAAGGTACACAGTTTCAACCTACTCCCTAAAGTCAGGCTTTTCTACCTGAAGTCAAATAATTAAACTTTCTCCCTGCCTATACGGTTTCTTTTCCTCTGTTTTGGTTTTACGAAAATGGATGAGGTCTTGACATGGCATGTAAACTATAGCTTAGAAATCAATGAACAGCTGAAGATGAACAGTTTGCACAGAACTTAAATACACATACCTGTTCAAAGATACACAGAAACAAAGCACAGTAAAAGACCTTTAGAAGCCAAAGCAAGGAATAAGTTTTGTGATAATTACTGGTCTAACCACTGTACCTTGTGATTTTAAACAGTGGCTCATAATGAAAGAAGTGTGTTTGATGTTTACATAGTTACAGGGAGGAGAGGTACATCCAGTGGGTGAAAAGTGCACATTGACCTGACAGAAAGCTCCCTGATCAAATGACCAACTGATTTTTAAATACGTATATTAACTATATAGGAGTTTTTCTAATTCTAAGCGAACATACCGATTAAAAGAAAAACCAATCATTCTGCCAAATGAAATACAATAGGCTGCCTGGGAAGCACCAAGGTTTCTAGATCAAACACTGAGGAATCAGCTGTTCCAAAATTTCTATTGTGGGAATCCCTAGCTCCCTTCCACTTAGCGTCCGGAAACGTTCTCAGCTCACAAAATTAAGAGATTGACGGCAGAGCCAGTGAGCGTGTGAGCTGACTAGGAAGGAGGGTACACTAAAACACTGCTGAAACTTCTAGCTGTAACACAGTCCTCTTGATCTCAATATCCTGAGGCTAAATGACAAAATTCTGCAGCAAAACAATAAAGAAAATCACAGAAAAATCAGAATAACAATGTATTATGCAGTGACTGCCATCAGTTTACCTAAGCCTCTTGATAGGAGTTAAATTATGTCTTTAAAAAAATAGCATTCCCCATCAACAGCAGAATAGATTAAGAAAATGTGGTATTTTTATACGGTGGAGTACTATTCTACCATAAAGAATGATAAGCTTGAGCTATTCCTAGGCAAATGGATGCATCTTGAGACCATACTCCTAAGTGAAATAAATCGGACACACATGTTTAAATACTCCATAGTTTCTCTAGTGTGAGAAACTGAAGTGTAAATAAAGACTAAAATGTATTATATTGGGAAAGGGAAGAAAATGTTCAAATGGGAAAGGGAACAAGGGAGGGGGAAAGGAACAGAGGGTCAAGAGAAATAAGAAATGGAAGGAAAAAATGGAAACAAAGCTTTTGTAAATAGGGAGGGAGGAGGGGGTGAGGGGAGGGGAACGGGAAAAAAAGAAGCAACAAGGTATATCATGTACAGGTACAAATCCCCAATGATGAATGTTATTAATATGTACATCGAAAATGTACCATTAAAATAAAATTTAAAAAAATAGCATTCCCACCTTCTTTTGAATTTACATTTATTTTTAAATACCTTTAGGTATACATATATTTATTTCTATTTAATGCTAACTTTATAGATTCTCCCTTAATTTCAGATTTAATGATAGATGAGATAAAACTACTGCTGTAAATAGCAGAAACTCCAAGTTTGTGTGACCAAGCCTAGAGTTTTTAAAACATATCTGATAATCCCAGTAGAGGTAGGTTAAGAAAATGCCTTGTTGTTTTTTGGGTTTTTTTTTGACTGGGTGGTCATCATGGCATCCTAAAGATGTGATGTTTTCTTCCCTTTTTCTGCTATGCCCCTAAATAATATATGAAGACAATCAAACGTATATCCTGTTAAAGTACTTAAAGGTGGTAAAAATTATAGCTTTCAACAAAACATATTTTCATATTAAAATTAATCTTTCCCATTTGAAGTGGCAAGCTTTTCAAGGAAGCCTTTCCAACTTTCCTAATGCTGTACAGGCAATTTATAAAGTATTTTGCATTTTAACCTACTGTTGAAAGAGTTATTAGGCCTTAGATGATCATGATCTCAAGAAAGGAGATTTCCAAGGACCTTGATCTTTGGTAAGGTAACATGATAAAAAATTAAGAAGACTCTGGAACTTGAAGGTCTGAGTACAGTATTGAGTAGCCCACTTTCCTATTCATGCACACTTCTATGCTTCTACACTCTCAAAACCAAGTCTGCCCAGTGAATCTACATCACCTTAAATTCAGAACACATTTGCTTCACTTTGAGAGGCCTTTTGAAAAGCTTCCTTACACAGGTTTCCACTCCTTAAAAATCCCTTCTCACCAGTCAGCACAGGCTCTCCCTCACCTTCTCTACCACCACCAGCATTTCCACTACATCTTCAGTCTTCACGGCTTCATCTCATTCCTAAAGGGAACAGATGGCCATCATATAAACTTGTGCAACCATTTTGCTGGCCCATGAGAAAGTTATAGTAATCTTTAATTTCTGTTGTCTTCACTCTTGATGTCCACTTACATTCTTAATTTTTCCTCTCTCTGCCCCCAAAAAGGCAAAGGGAAAGTACCAACATTCTAATTTGATGATAAACGCAGTGATTTCTGAAATACATTCATTCAGAGAATGAAGAAAACAGGCTTCGTGCGCTCTGTATCACTAGGCTGTGCATCTGAATGAAAGAGGTGGAGGCTGAAATCAGAATTCTTGCATGTAGGCAAACATAGGATAACACACTTCTCCCTCACAGTCAGGGTACTGAGGGTAAAAAGGAAAGTGTCTAGAGAATTCTTCCTCTGACACCACATCTGTGTGATTCTGGCGGGATCAGTGTCAACCAGCCCATGTCCATACAGAACTGGCTGAGACACTGGAGTTTCTACTGCCAAAACCATTACACAGAATTGTACGAACGACTAAGGGCAGTTTGAACATCAGTTTTTTAGCGCCAGAAATGAATATCTACAGCTACGGGATAGTCCACTCTGATAATGCAAGAATTCAGGACAGAGGAAGTAACAGGTGAAACTTTTAGTTTTCCCACTCCATATGTCAGTATTCCCAGAAGTGATGTGGTTTCCTCTGACATAAGCAACTATGTGACTGAAGGTCTTTCTTTTCCCACTAGCCAAATATGTCTGGGTTGGAAAATAGCTGTTTTGGGACCAATCACAGTCCCAACATACATGGGAATAGCTTCTCTGTTACAGTTACCCTTTCCTCAATTTTCACAGTCAGCAAAACTGGACGAGAAGTGAAAAATCAGCAGCCAACCATTTTTTCTTGAGTTTTCAATCGATACAGGGGTCGATAATGCTGGTGTACTGACATCAACATGACTAACAACCTGAAATTCTATCTACATTCTGATCAGGCACCTTCAGTCGTTCTACAACTGCCTTCCCACAGTACTGAATAATTCCATACTGCCCAGTAAATGAAATCACCAAAGGTTCAGAGCCAAGTTGAAAGCAAAATGGAAATTCCTGTTTTCCAAGCTGTTTTTAAAAAAAGATGCCTTCACAGGCCATGGGCTCGCGCAAGCTCAGGCACATGTTCGGGCGGCCCACCTCCGTGGCAGCGGCCAGGCCCTGGCCCTCCAGGCGCAGTGAGTGCAGGGCCCTGGCTCGCACACCTCCAGCAGCGCAGGCCCAGCCACAAGTCTCGCCTCTGTGGTAGCTGCCCTCACGCAGGTCCTCCAACACCAGACCCAGGATCTTCGCGGGGCCCTTGGAACCTACGCCCACCGTGAACAACGCTGCTTTTCGCCTCCCGAAAGGTCAGCAGAGACCGGGAGCCGGGGTCGCAGGCCCAGCGGTGCTGCTGTCACAGCGCCTGCCGCGTCAAGCACCAGTGTGCCACAGAGCCTGCCCCTTTAACAAACCTATACATTGTTATTAACTGCAGTCACCTTACTGTACAAGAATGCACTACCGTACTTAATAAATAACATAGGCACAAATGATTATCCACATGGGAAAAAGGAAGAGGACTCTATTTTAGACTTGCTACAAAAATAATATTCCTAATTAATAAAAAAAAAAAGAGCAGAATGGTAAAAATACAGTCTAAGAAATTTTTGGAAGCTACATACAAACAGAATAGGTGACACCTTCCAAAAAATGAATGGAAACTTGGAGGCTGTAAAAAACATGAAAGACATATTTGTACAAATGTTCACAACTATTATATAAACAAGGTCATAAAGAAATAAAGTATCTGGGAAAATATTTATAATACAGATTTTAAAAAGGTTCATTTTTATTTTAAAAAGTTGGTAAATATGATCCACAGACTATATTAACATGACCCAAAGACTTTGCATGTGTGTAGATGCACACTGAGATTATGCTGGTGCTCCAAAAGGTCCACCATTAATAAATAGCACCCTTCTTTGCCTAAGGTTCTGAAAGTGAGAGTAAACAGAGTAAATGTGGGGGCCAAAATATCATATTTCTATAACAGAGGCTGCTATGGTTTGGATGCACTTAATCCTCCAAGGATTTGTGTGTTGGTAGTCCTCAGGGTGAAGATGTGAGATGTGCTGGGACCTAGTGGGAACTGTTAGGTCATCGAGGGCACTGCCCTCAGAAGGAAGTAAGGCAAGACCCCTTAGTTCTGGCAAGAAGGTTTTTATACAAGGAGCAAGCCTGGCTCCTCTCCACCCCCCTCTACTTCCTGTCTGACAATGCTATCTCTTCCTTACACACATTCCTACCATAAGGTCCTCACCAAATGCCAAACCAGTAAGGCCTCCCAATCTTGTACTCTCCTCTCCTCAAAACTGTGAGCTAAATACATCTCTTTATAAAGTTAGCCAGCCTCAAGTACTCCATTATAGTAATGAAAGACAGACTAATAGAGAATGTAAGTCCACTACCCTGGTCTACCCCAACTGTTCACCTCTTAAATCCCTCTATTAAATGCTAGGTCACCCATAGCCAGGCTGTGGGCAGCCTCTTTCCTCACTCCATCACACAGAAAAGAAAGTAACTCCTTGTTAACAAGGGAATCTTTCAGTTTACACTTTATACACAATGACACTTGTAACCGTCGTAAGTATGTGTCAATTATATAATTGAAAAGTGTTTTTTAAAATGAACAAAAAAGAGGTCATGTGTGGCTACAATGTGTAGAACAAGCTAGAATGGAACATTTGAAGCAAGGAGACTAGTTGCAAGGCTGGTCTGGGGTAGGAGAGACAGGGTAAGGAGAAGGGTAAGTCTAGTTTAAAGACTGCACAGCTGTGTGGGTGGTCGTACCTTTACTGAGACAAAGACCATGAGAGAAAATAGATCTAGGAGGGTTGAGGAGGCAGAGAGAGAATGAGAGCAGTCTGTCCACACGAGAGGTGAGGCATCCATGGGATAGCCAAGTGGAGCCGCCCAACAAATAATTTGAACATAGGGGCATCACAATTGGAGAGAGACAAGCAAGAGATGTAAATCTGTGAAATAGCATTTAGATCATTAAAACCAAGGGGATGGATGACCTCAGGAAGAGTAGGGCACAGGAGAAAAAGTGAGGGTGTGGATAAACACCAGGTTTTAAAATCAAGTGAAGGAAACAGAACCCATGAATATGACAGAGGAACAGCTACAGGAGTAAGAACCACCAACAGATTCTTCCTCCTCCCTACTGGAGGAGGGCAGGGAAGCCAGGATCAAATATTAAGACAAAGAAGAAAAGGACTCTAAGTGACTGGACATGCTCACCAAGACCTCCCAGGTTTCCTAGCAGGTGTCACTCAGAATGAACCTAGACAAGCAGGGCAGGCACCAGGGGAGCTGGATGGAGGCATAGCTCAGAGGTAGAGGACTTGCCTATCACATGTCAGGTCCTGGATTCGATCTCCAGCATTGCAAAAAATAAATAAGACTGTATGCCTTAAGCTGACCTTTCTCCTTTCTAGTCCCAATGCTCCAGGACCCAAACATTACACTCTCTCAGCCTAGCCTTGTACAATCTGAGTTCGGGAAAGTCTCAAATGGAAAGGTCTACAAACCAGCAGTACAACAAACACACCATGCCTGGGCATCCTGGGAAAGGTACTAGTGTTGATGCATCCCTATTTAACCCTGGGCAAGACATGGTTCCTCTATTGGCCTGTTTTCCCATCAGTATCTAAGAGAGTCAGTGGGGATCATCTTTCAGGGCCTCCTTCCAACTCTCATAGGCCATGATCTACACAAAGACTCTTGCCTCGCTTTTTCTGAGCAGGAGCATTTAAAAATTTGGCTGATACAAAAACTAGATCAGAGTTCACAGGCAAGAAAACACAAGGCCAGCCTGAGTAGCTCCCTAACTCTGTATCCAGATGCAGGACTAGGGCAATGGTGGCGAACCTATGGCAATTGTGCCGCAGCAGGCTATTTTTATCATTAAAAGCTCTAAAAGGTTCGCCATTTCAAGCACAGTGATGATAGACTACCACACTGAAGAGACACTTGACTTTAGAGAAAGCCCTGCTCTTTACATCCTTCTTTGGTGCCACTGCACGATAAGAGAGAGCCTAAGACTGGTGGCTAAACTCAGCTTCCAATCCCCACTTAGAGCTGTATGATCTTCAGGCAGTTACTTAACCCATCTGTTTACTGCTTTTCTCTACCATAAAACAGGGATAAGCCAGGCGTGGTGGCACACACCTGTAACCCTATTACTCTGGGAGGCTGAAGCAGGAGGACAGTAAGTTCAAACTCTGGCTGGGCAACATGACAGATTTAATGAGATCCTGCCTCAAAATAAAAAAAGAGTTGGGGATGTAGCTTAGTGTGAAGACTCTGGGTTCAGTCCCCAGAGCAAAGAAGCAAGGAAGAAAGGGAAGGAGAAAAGGAAGGAAGGAGGGAAGAAAACAGTATCTACTTCATAAGACTGATATGATAATTAAATGAGTTTTTCTATTTATGAAATATTTGGAACAGCTCTAAATGGCACACTAGAAACATAAGACATGGTTGTTAGATGAAACAGCAATACACAGTACATGTTACACATAGCCTGATTTGCTCCATTGTTCCCATTCTGTCTTCTGGAATACCAGCTTTATGTTCCACACATAATCTCTCGGGCAGTTTTTCATGCTAGCAAAATGTACAAATAACTCTAGACTTCAAATCTTTATACTACCTCATACAGAAGAAGAGACACTAACTATTGCCTCAGAAAGCAAGCCTTTCTTTCCAGAAAATGTTTTCCTGTTTGCTATGATTGGGTCATACCGCCAGGAAGACATGATTAAACCGACCCACCCAAACTTCTGGCTCAAAGAATAAAACAACACATCGAATTGTTTCTCTGATATGACAGACCGTAACTGTAAATAAGGACAAAGAGGTGTAATAGATATTATATAAAAGGAAGATAATATACAAAGGAGAGGAGTACTAGAAAGAGGGAAGGGGGAAAAGCAGGAAGGGAAAAAATGGAAAGAAAGGGGAAAGGGAAATCATGAAGAAATGTGAATAAACCTGCTGTAAATAAGGAGGGAACAGACGGGAGGGGTGGGGAAGAGAGGGGAGAACCAAGAGACACCGTGTACAGGCACCAAACAAACATGATGAATGTGATCATTATATGTACAATGTACCAATACATGTTCTTGGTTAAAAAAAAAAAAGAATAAAACAACAGACGGCTCCTCGGCGGAAGATGAAGCTGTGATTTGACTGGAGAATGGAAGATGTACGCTACAGCTCTCTACTAGGCCTGTCGAAGACATAATTCCTGCCCTCCAGGAGTTCCAGACAAGGAAACATAACCTGAGGAGAAAAACATGAACCCAAGTTCACCAGAGAGGGTCACCCTACTCGGCCACCCCAAGGGGTGGAGGGGTATAAAAGAACAGGAGTGAGGTACTGTCCGGAGGCTGCCCAAAGAGGTAACCCTTGCAGGGCGCAGCTTAATCAATGCAGAAGAGGGCCGGAGGGCCTCCAAATGCAGAGTGCCACAGGCGCAGAAGCAAGGGGAAACTTGAGACAGTGAGTCCAGTGGGTCAGAACAGCAGCATACACAGGGAGAGGTGGAAGGAGTGGTGAGATTTCTGTGACATTAACGTGAACTCGGTAAACCGCAGATCTGGGTTAGCACAGAGAATGAAAAGCTCAGGGTGAGGAGAAGAACCAGGAAAGAGCTGAGAAGGTGGAAGAACCCAAGGAGAAAAGGGAAAAAACATCTTTAAAGGAAGAGATGGAGAGTGACCATTGCTGCAAAGAGATTAGGGAGGATACAGCCTGAGAAGACTTGTTCTTAGTGATAGACACTGACTTTGATCTCTCCTGGAGCAGCATCAGTGATGGCAGACGGGCCAGAATTGCTTGAATTTTGGAGAATGAGGTTTAAATTTGAAGGGACGACAACAGGCCACTTCTTTAAATTTGAAGGGACGACAACAGGCCACTTCTTTAAATTTGAAGGGATGACAACAGGTCACTTTTTCAAAATATTTTTATTTTGCAAAACAATATGTATCAAATACTAAAAATATGCATTCAGAAATTTCCCTTCAGAAACTGTATTAAAATGCCAGGTGTGAGCCAGGCGTGACAGCACACACCTGTAATCCCAGCACTCGGGAGGCTGAGGCAGGAGGATTGCCACAAGCTCAAGGCCAGCCTGGGCTACATAGTGAGTTCAAGGTCCGCCTGAACTACACAGTGAGACTCCGTCTCAAAAAACAACAAAACAAAACAGAAACTGTATTAAAGAAATAATTGGGAGTATGTACAAATGTTTATTACAAAGGTTATACTATATATTATTGATTATAGAAAATAATTGGATATAACTTTGCAATGACTGTAAAATGGCTAAATTATAATGCATCCATAAAATAAAAAGTTTAATGCAATCATTAAAAAATAATGTTGCAAAAGAATCTTACTGACACATGAAATGTCAGGTTACAAAAAACACCCAGAATGTTCTCAATATTAAAACAAATATTACATATATAAAGAAATAAGATTGGAGCATATTTTTAAAATTGGAATATAAACCAAAATGTTAACATTAGTGATTACCTCCGGAAAAGTAATTATGAGTCTTTGAACATGCCTGATTATTAGTACCTTCCACTTTTTCTACTACAAATATGAAAAAATGCATGACTTTTGTACAGAAAAAATTTAAGAGCTTGACAGTAATAAAAAAATTAGCTTTCAGGGATATATGATTGGGGCTTCTATAAACTGAAAATGACCTGAGCTTGTTCATAGGGGAAAGGGAAAGAATAAGAGACTGAAGTTATAAGAGAACCTATTAAAGAAGCGAGAGCCAGAAAGAGAAGGGACCTGGGGAAGAGACGGGAACCCCAGAGACGTGAGGGAACGATGGCAGAGGACTCAAAGGCTGCAGGAACAGGAACTGGTCGCCAGTGCACGCTTCACCTGCCACATAGTATGTCAATAGCAGGGAGAAGATTAAGAGGTTGCAGGAGAGTGGGAAAGGTTTACAGCAGCTGCTTTAGGGAATTAGAAAGTCAATTAGCAATAAGAGAAGGGATTGCAGAGAGGCCGTAAGGGAGGGCCCAGCTGCCACTGAGGAGCAGGACTTGATCCTACTGCCAGTTAGTTTATTAACTCCAACAAGAGAGAATGTGTGTGTCCTCAATCCATCCGATGAATATCCAAATAACATCCAGAAAATGTGGCCAAGAATGACTACAATCACTAATGTATTAACTGATTTAAGTGCTATTTGCCTCATCTACTTTGGTTGTACATTTTCATTTTAATTACCATTTAAAAAAATAAAGTAACCAAATGTAGTAAAATGAAAAAAGGTATATTTTAGGGAAACAGAACTTTACCAGCCAAAATGAGAGTCAAAACATCACTAACATAGTGGAACAAAACACATAGTCTGCTACTTCCAGGGCTGCCAGTGCTTGCTCACTTCTAGATGAGCGACTATAAAATCATCCTTCTGTCTCATAGTAGATAGCTGCCTTGCCGATAGGTGATTACAAGATATTCTAATCCTATAAATAAATGGTACTAGACCTTACCTATCCAACTGGTATAGTCACTCCAATTCACCTTAAAGAGGAAGTATCAGAGAATTCAAGTTTGTTAGCAACCAAGCACAATCCTTCTGTAACCATGTGTGCTAATGGGAATCACTTTCAGACTGAGGAAAAGACCTATTAAGGACCTACTATGTGAATATTCTTTGCTAATTTTTCTTTTGTTCACTACTTGTATTTAAACCTAACAGTTCTTCAAAGTAGATACAATGTTCCCCATTTTTCATCTTAACAAAGATAATAAAATGGTGAAAATGACAGTACCTGTTTCACAAAACTCTTCTGTGTTTTAAATAATACATGTAAAGTCCTTAACATATTGTATTATCCTCAGTACACAGTACACTCCCCATAAGCATTATCCACACTATTAGCCGTAATAATATACCAGCAATTATTCTTGGGCAAGAAAAGAAAGTCTTGGGGCTGGGGATTTAGCTCAGTGATTAGAGTGCTTCTCTTGCAAGCACAAGGGCCTGAGTTCGATCCCCGGTACCACCAAAAATAAATAAATAAATAAAAGGGAAAAAAAGAAAGTCTTCTACCGCCCTCCCCATTTCATGGCAAATAAAACTGGTTTAGCCAAAGTCCCATTAAGCTCTCTGCAGTCAACATTTCGACAATCACTTTCGCTATGCTGTACTGGTCCATCATGCTTCTCCACTAGACTTCAGTTTATATCTTCCCTATGATCCCAGTCAAATAACTTAACAATCTCTCGGGCACTTATCAGCATGGGGGTTGGGGGTGAGAGAAGCAGCCTAGGCTCCCACCAGAATAAATCAAGAAAGTGCAGCGCACAGAGAAAATTTTTTCAACAAATGGAGCCAGGAAAACTAGATATCCAACTGCAAAAGAATAAAGTTGGGCCCTTACACCACACACAAAAATTAACTCAAATCTGATCAAAGATCTAAGTATTAGACCTAAAACTAAAAATCTCTTAAGAGAAAAGACAGGAAAATCTTAATGACACTGGATTTGGCAACAAATTCTTAGACACCAAAATACCTGGTTCCAATAAAAAGGAGCAACAGGTCACAAGCATGTCATTGTAAATTTGATTGTTTAAAATATTGTTTATCTTCATTTACAGGCCCAAATAAAGTACCTCCCTCCACCCCTATCCCAAGGCAAGACAAGGAATTCACTGTAGCTAGAATCCATCTGAGATCCATAATCCCCCAACCCTCGAGAGTGACCTGCAGATGGGCAAAATGCTGTGTTCTTAGCAGTGGCCCTTAGTTTTCATTGAAGTCTCAAATCTTTGCTAAGCAATGGTCTTTAGTTTTCAACCAGTCTCAAAAGAACTCCAAAAAGGTTAAGGAACCCTGCCACACCCCCCTTTATTAATCATCCTGCCTAAAACATGCCTCTTTAAGGAAAAGGCTAATACAGGTATGTATGATCTAAAGATACCGTGTTTAAATTGAAAAAAATTACAGTAAAAGACACATTGCCATTAATCCCCCTCGCTTCAAACACACATCCCAGAACACAATAATCTCATCATTCTTCCACTTTCCGAAGTAGTTCTGGAAGTCCTTTTTCATATCTTTAGTTGCACTGTCATGGCTGCCTTGATATTCTGAATCAATTCCATTTACCTTTCAAGGTCATTTTGGCTGTTACAAAAGAGCCAAAAGGCCGGGGATTTAGCTCAGTGATTAGAGTGCTTGCCTTGCAAGTACAAGGCCCTGAGTTCGATCCCCGGCACCAAAAAAAAAAAAAAAAAAAAAAAAAGAGCCAAAAGTCACATTCACCAGATCTGGTGGGTGAGGACACATCATAGTGTTTTTTCCAATGGATGGCACTGGGCAGCAGCAATCACTGGTATTTTTGATCACACCTCTTACGAAAACTCCAGAACTGCTTCAGAAAGTCGCAGAAGGATGGATACGTGTGTCCAAAATGAGGGGTAGTACGTTGAGGAGGATTAATCGCAATGTGTCACTTACTGTAATAAATTTTTAAAATTTATGCAGGTCACGGTGGCACAGGCATGTAATTCCTGCACTCAGCAGGCTGAGGCAGGAGGATCACCATTAGTTCGAGGCCAGCCTGGCTTACACACAGTAAGTTCAAGACCAGCCTGAACTACATAGCGATACCCTGTCTCAAAAAAACACAATAAAACGTAAACATTCATCGTATTTTTCAACAACTCCTTGTATATTCACATCCACTTAAGTACAAAAACCTTTCATAAGACCCAAGGCCCACGGCCTTGTTTATTTACTGTTGTAGCTCAAAAGCCCTGAGCGAAGTCAAAGTCTCCGAGTATAAAGTTCGGGGCACAAACTTCGGGAGGAATCGCCCAGTCTTTCCCCTCGAATCGTACCTCTCACCATGCGTTCCTGGAGGCTTTCTGGCCCTTCCTGTTGTGTCCTCGCACCTCCAGATGGCCTCAACCAACCCCTCTGAGGAGACGTGGCATGTGAACATAGACAACCCATGCTGAAAAAGCTTCACAGCGTGAGGAACTCAACCCACCCAGCTGCACGCTGACTCACCTCTCCTCAGCACAGAAGAGCTGCTCATGCTCCCAGACCGGAAGTGTGGGGGCGGGGCCCGCGCGGGGGGCTCATGGGAAGGGGGCGGGACCAGGATTCTGGAACAGCTGCACTGGCCCTGATTTAAGGATGATTAATGGCACCTTATTTCACGCTACCCCATGTTACTGCAATTGAACTGGCAAATATTTACCTTGGGATCCAAGTGACTGAAAATATTTGGCTGGAGCCAGATGCGTCGCGTGTCTGTCCCTGAAATATTAGCTAAAGGAGTGATTTAGCAAAATAAAATGGTGGGTGGGGCACCTGCCCGGTGTAGCTGTTTACTTTCCTCCGGCTCCTGCAGAGCGAGTGGCACTTCTTAACAATCCCAGAGGGAATGTGAACAGCTGGGAAGCAGGCCAGACCCAGAAAGGGGGTCTGTTTTGGTTGGCGCTAATAGTTACATAAATCAGAGATGTGGAAATATACATCTTCCTTAAAGGCTTTTATTAATACATTTGAAACAGCTGGCCCTGGAGTAGTAAAGTGTGACATGATTGTTGTGGTATCTTCAATTGTAGATCTCACCTGAAATAAGGTAACGTGATACTTGGGAACTGACCACTCCACTCAGAAATGTGGATCAAGGTGCTCGCTGCACGCCTCCCATTGTGGTTGGTTCTGTTGGTACATGGTCTAGCAGTTTTCACAAGCAGCACAAACCCAGGATAAGTTATCATTAGCTCCTTTTTACAGATGAGAATCAGCTTCAGAGACTCTTAGTGACTTGCCCAAGATTTCACGACTCTAGAGTGGCGGAGCAGGGATTTTTGTGATAGTCTGACCCTCTCGGCTCTGGGTTGCTCCTTGAAAGCCAGGTTATTGACAGTTCTGTGGCCTGCAGTCCTACAGGAGGGGGCAATGGCACTCCTGCGGCGGACGGGTCCACTCTGTATGTCTGTGGCCAAAGGTAATTACCTCTTTTGCTGATCTCTGTTACTATTAAATGCAGTGCCCACCAATGCTGCTTGGGAGGAAAGGACAACTAAAAGTAAAACAAATGCAACTACAGCAAGCCTCCAGTAAAGAACTAAATAGTATAGACGAGTCATTTAATTTTTCAAATGTGAAGACAAGGTATGTGGGGACAGGGACTCAAGTGACTGGCAGTTTTTAGAGCAGAAACAGATTCAGTGGAGGCAAAGTGAGCACCTGATACTCATTACAGAGTATGTCCATGCACTTTTCCCAACCCTAGTTAATGTACTTTTTAAAGCTATAATCTACATCTAAACACATGACTTTTGTTTAAGAGGCTACATTCGATCAAATGATTACTTTGAAAACAGCTGGTTTTTGTTTTCTTCTGTGCTGGGGGTGGAATCCAGGGCCCAGTGCATGCCAAGCACAAATTTTACCACTGAGTTACACTCCCGGCTCCTGACTTTTTTATTGAACTAATTTTTTTCTAGACTTGATTTTCTGTGTTAATGCAAGCCATGTAATGTGAAAAGAGTTATCCAAATATAATTGCCAGCTTCCCAATCCCATACTCTAGACACCTTGAAATTACGTTAGTCGCTGCCTCACCTTTGCTACTCATCCTGCTCAAACTTTCAGGGTTTTCCTCTGCACTGAATCAACTGCCTGGCTCTAGCCTGATGTTCTAGGAGCTCCCTGATCTTTTTTTTCAGCCTACCTGGAAGCTCCTGTAGGGAAGCTTGGTGAGTTTGAGATCTGTTCCATCCCTACCACTGAAGACCCAAATAGTGTGTACTAATCATTAATTTTGATTTTCTCTTTGGTGGTACTAGAGATTGAACCCAGGGCCTGGTGCATGCCAGGGAAGTGCTCTACCACTCAGTTACATCCTCAGTCCATAATCTGATTTTTACCAGAATGAGACCTTATCTTATATACCATTCACCAACTTGCTTAACTGCCTGTCAATTTTCCAGCTTTATAATAGAGGAATCTTCCCTGGGCCACCGCTAATGGATTCTTGCCAATATTTCACTGCTTTAAAGAAGTTAGTACACCATACCTCCAAGCCAGGTATGGCAGCACATACCTGTAATCCTAGCACTCTGGAAGGCTGAGGCAAGAGGATCCAAATTTTTACTGACTTACTGAGACCCTGTCTCAAAATAAAAACAATAACAGGGTCAGGTCTGGTGGTGCTTGCCTGTAATCTCAGCACTCAGAAGGCTGAGACAGGAGAAAAACTGCAAGTTTAAGTTCAAGTCCAGCCCAAACTACATACCAAATCCTGTCTCGAAAAACTAGTTAATTAATTAATTAAAAGGGCTGGGGATCGGCTCAATGTGAAGGCCTTGGTTCAATCCCCACCAGCGCAAAAAATATATAGAATGTTCTGGTGAACATCCTCATGTATTACTATATCGTTTTATTTACATTGCTTTGAGACAGATCAGAGCCCATCTTCAAAAGTTGCAGAGAGGAGACTCAGCAGATTTATGAGATAAAGCAGTCGGTCAGCAGAGTTGTTTCAAAACAGATTAGATAAAATATACTTGGGAATAGCAGAAGGAATCACACCACACCCAAAGTCAAAGAAGGTTCTTGTGAAACTTGGATACTACCCAGCTCGTTCACCTACTTGAGCACAGATCTGAGGCTGAACCAGTTATTTTCCACATCCAAGCAAAGGTTTCCTTGGGCAAACCTAGACCTGGAGGGTGCTGTCATATCACAATGTATAGTACTGAAATGCATAAAGGGCAGGTTTTATGTGTGAATTACAAAGATTCAAGGACTCCACATCCAAGAAGACTTGCAGGTGGGATGGATGCATTTGAAAAGTCTGTGTAATTATGAGAAAGGAAAGTGGGTTTGTTTGGTAGCTTTGCTCCCATCTAGCAGCCCCCAGAGCTCTGAGCCTGCAGGCCCCAGAGCTCTGAGCCTTTGGAATTCCTTCCATCCTGGCGGGATGGGAG
Organism: Hystrix cristata; assembly: GCA_004026905.1. NCBI lineage: Eukaryota > Metazoa > Chordata > Mammalia > Rodentia > Hystricidae > Hystrix > Hystrix cristata. The sequence continues at coordinate 86,178 of PVJO010006717.1, forward strand.
CCCTTCCAAGGCTCCTCTTAGTAGGGGTTTGCTTTTGCTTTGTTTCCACTCAATCAGCCTCCATACTTGTCAGATTCTAGTGAGAAGAGCCACTGATTCAACTGAACTTTTAAGTGCTTATGGTATTGTGATAGCCACTTACCCAGCCCACTCTACCTTTTTTTGCTTTTGCTTGTGTGTGTGTGTGTGTGTGTGTGTGTGTGTGTGTGTGTCCTGGGGATCAAACTCAGGGCCTTCTACTTGCAAGGCAAGCACTTTAACCACTGAGCTAAATACCCAGCCCCTGCTTTTGCTTTTTTGACAGTCAGATTTCCTCTTTGTTTTGGATAACAAGGATTTAAAAATATAGAACTGTCCAAAGAGCCAAACATCCTCACTGGAAGAAAGACAGCCTATTTAACAAATGGTGCTGGAAAAATTGGCTTACCACATGTCGAAAACTAAAACTAGATACATGTCTCTCACCATATACTAAACTCAAATCGAAGTGGATCAAAGATCTAAACATTAAAACAGAAACACTAAATTTACTGGAGAATAGAATAGGAAGAACCCTTGAAGACATAGGGGTAGGAAAAAAATTTATGAACAGAACCCAGACTGCACGGGAAACAATACAAAGAATCAGTGCTTGGGACCACATGCTATTAAAAAGCTTTTGCACAGCAAAAGAAATCACCAACAGAGCAGGG
>PVJO010006718.1:0-86607 GCA_004026905.1 Hystrix cristata
AAAAAAAGTAGTGCTTCTTTTCACTAATTATTTGATTTTGGAATGTTAAAATTTTTATTAAAACAATGGTGACATACATATAATAGACCTCTTAGCAAAATGAAACAAATATTAGTGAATATTCTAAATACTTGGTTGTAATTTCTAATACAATACCATTGTAACATACATGAACAAAAGGTTTTGGGGGTCTCATTAAGTTTTTAGAAGTATGAAAGTGCCCCAAGGAAAAAATCTTAAGAACCACTGCTCAGGGGTTGGGGATTTAGCTCAGTGGTAGAATGCTTGCTTAGCAAGTGCAAGGCCCTGAGTTCAATCCCTAGCACCCCCCACCAAAAAAAGAACCACTGCTCAAAAATTTTGAGAGTGATATTTTATTCAGCATTTACTTACAAAGTAATTCGAGTTCTTTGTATTCATTGTGACAAATCTGAATTATGTACATATAGGAAACAAGGATGGTAAGTTCCCACTTGCCCCTGAGTTGCTCACCTTATAAAGAAGAGACTCTGAACCCACCAGATGTAGAGAAAACTGTGCAGCTGGCTCCCGAAAGCTACAGTCTGATGGCTCTGATGGTGGGACTTCTCACTCGTCAGGTAACAGCAAAACAAACAGGTTCTGTAGTAGAGAGAAGAAATATTGGGGTTGGATTGACCCAAGAGAGACGGTAAAAGATGATAGAATTAAGTTACGGGAAAAAAGTAGAAGACAAAATACAGACCCCCAAGCCAACCCATCAGCTCTTCTTGTGTCCTGTTGCCTCTTACTGTTTGTCTTTCTTCAGCACCTAATGGCCTCATGTCTACAGGAAGATAGACTATGAGATAATGTGATCAGACACTAGATAGAGATGTGTACTTTGGGTCAGTCTGCTCTGCCTAAAGATTAGTGACCACTTGAAAAAAAAAAAAGATTAGTGACCAGTCACACAAATGACCTAAAAATTAGCTGCTGGGCAGGGGGAGCCGTGTACACTGGTACAATAAAAAATGAAGTCGGTGTCCGAAGAGTCCTGGCTTCACGTCATGGCTGTTTGATTTGGCCACCTAACCTAACCTTTCTCAGCCTTACTCGCCCCATCTTAGAGGGGACTGATACTTGCAGTGTACCCAGGAAGCACTGTGTTTGATGAGAAAACACATTAAAGAGGATGTTTTAATATTCTTGCACTTCCCTTCTGTTATTGTACATTTCTTTTCATTTTAAATGTGCTTATTTGAAGCTGGGTGTGGTGGCCCACACTTGTGATCCCAGCAGTTGGGAGGTTGAGGCAGGAGGGTCACAGCAAGCACAAGGCCAGCCTAAACTACATAGTGAGATTCTGTCTCGAAAAACAAAAAAGTGCACTCATCTGAGTTGAAATTTGGGGACATGGGCTTATCGTGTTCCTGATATCCTATTTCGGTTTTGTTTCAGCTAAAATTTAGCTTCATGGAAAATCTTTTAATCTAGTTTTTCAAACAATTATCCTTAGGACATCACCACTCCCAATGCTGGAAATTTTGAAGAAAGTGAGAAAGTAAATGACTTAGTGCTACAAAAATTGAAGAGCCTTCATCTTAAAAAGAAAGATTTCTATAAAGAGGTACTATATTTATTCTTCATTCTAAAGAGTCTATCGATTTAGTGAAAAGCTAGTCAAAGAAAAAGGCCACAGAGAAATCACGCCTAACATTTGGGTTCCTTGAAGAATTAGTCTTGGGAAGCAGAGTGACTTTGCTATGCCCCTCACTAAGTAGATATGACGTTCAGCATCGGGGTTGTTTTAGGACATAGTGTGTGCTGGAGAATCTCATTCATCTACAAATTCAGTATGATCATTTTCTTGGCTTTGTGTGGCACTGTTGATTCCCAAAGAATTGTTTCCTTTGACATTCCTATAGCAATTTCAAACTAGGCTTCGAGTAATTAAAATGTCAAAAACAAATTTTATTTTGGGGAGGCGAGGGAGGTGGGGAGGGAGGGTAGGAGCAGATGTTCTCAGAGTTTCTCCAGTTACTCTCTTCTTGGTGTGGTGGTGTGGAGGATGACAGATTAAATTAAGAAAGTTAAATAGGGAAGGTGCTAATGGGATGTTAAACTGTGTCACTTTTAATCTGAGAGGAATGCACAGATGATAACTGACGGAGGGAATAAAAGCGTGTTCACATCTGGAATCCTGGACCTGAGCAAAGTTAGTTCTGTACTACTATGAATTGGTGTGGATAGAAAACATGCTACAGGTATTCCAGGGAGTCTAGCTAACGGGAGAGGAAAGGACCAAGGAGTAGGCACAGCCATGCAAAGGAACTGCTGGCCTCCACATCTATGACTCAGCCCTTCAAAAATAAGCCTAATTGAGGAGGTTGCAGAAGTACGATTTCAGTTATTTATGTTCTTTGGGCTAATTCCTGAGTGGCTGCTGAAATGTTGGCAAGTGGCATGGATACGATGTCTTCCGTTTTCTTCAGCAAAGGGGTAAGAGGGAGGGAAGTGGCTGGGGATATAAATGATACAAGATTGGCCATTAGCTTTTAATTTTATTGAAGTACAGTTTCTATTATGTACAGAAATCTCAACGGTGTACCTTTAGCCCAGTGTGTCAGTGAGTTCTTTAACCTTTGCGTTTCCAGCTTGCCAATGCAAGTCCCAGATGTTGGGCCTCGGCCGTCGCTTTCTCAGAGGTGGTAGATCTAGAGTCTGTCATTGTGTTGGATTCTGATGGCTTCCACTTGCTTCACCAGAGCTCCTTGCCTTCCGAGTTAGTTTATGTGAAGGCAGCAGTGTTGCATGTCTTCTTGCGGGCTCGATGGCTCCATCTTACCATGCAGGGCAAGAGGAAGACCAGCAGCTGGGTGGGCCCTCATCCTGTGCAGTCACCGCCGGCTGAGCCTCCTTGTTCTCCACGAGGGGTGGTGACAGTGTTGAGCCCTGCTCGAAGGACTGATGGTCTCTTAGTGGGGCCGTCCTTTTGCCAGCAGCTGTCCTCTTGGCCCAGGCCAATGGCCTCCACTTCTTGCCGTGCTTTTGGCTCTGGCATGTGCCTCTGGGCCAGTTTAAGCAGCTGGGTGGCTGTGTGGCTGTCCAGGGCCTGGCTGAACTGGTGACTCACAGGGGACACCTTCGTCAGGGCCTTTACCACTGTGGCCGGGTGTGCTGGGGTCATCTGACCAAGCAGGTGAGACTACTTCGGGGCTCGGTGTCATGTCCACTGCCAGAGCTCTTGGGCCTTTTGTCAGGTGGTATTCGCCACCTTCTTGGGCTCTTGCTTCTCACCAGAGCTGGAGCCGGAGCTGGAGCTTGGGGCATTTTCTTCCCCTTGACCGACTTTCTCTGGGTAGCTTATACAGGAGGAGAGAGCTGCCCAAGCTGTGGAAGTGTTGAAGCGTTAGTGGGGTTTGCTTACGGTTTTTCTGTTTTAAATATTAGAAGTATTTCATAATAAAGAAATAAATATTTTAGTCAGGCATGGTGATGCATGCCAGTAATCCTTGCACTCTAGGAAGGTGAGGCAGAAAGGTGGCAAGTTTGAGCCCTGGGCAACTTAGAGACTTAGTGAGAGCCTGTCTCAAAATTAAAAGTTAAAAAAAAATTAAAAGTTAAAAAAAGAAACAGGGATGTAGTTCAGTGCAAAGTCCATGGTTTTATTCCCAATACTGTAAAAAATAAATAAGTAAATAAATAAATATTTTGTGCCACATACTCTAGCTCACTGATATTTAAAGTTTAAATACTGAATGTTAAGATTTAAGCTGGGCCTGGAGCACATGCATGCAATCCTAGCATTTGGGAGGGTGAGACAGGAGGATGTTGAGTTCAAGGCTGATCTGGACTATGCAGTGAGACTCTGTCTCAAAACAGACAAAAAATTAGTGCTATACTGAAGAAATAAATAAGAAGTAATAAGTTACATCCAGAAAAAATTGGGGTTGTTTTTTTTTTTGTTTTTTTGTTTTGTTTTTTGGGGTTTTTTTTGGTGCTGGAGACCCAGGGCCTGGTACATCCTAAGCAGATGCTCTGCCACTGAGCGACAGCCCCATCCCTGCTTTTCTTTTTTTGAAAGAAGACTTTTAATAACCTGACGGTAATAACAAATGAATATTCAGAGGAGGTCCCCAAAGCCACCCGAAGATTTGATGATTTGCTGAAGGACTCAGGCATCCAGTTGTACTCACAGCTCTGATTTATTTCAGTAAAAGTCTCCAAAGCAAAACCAGCCAAGGAAGTGCCCAGGGGCCGGGTGGGGAGCTTCCAAGCCCTCCTGGAGTTACACGGGGCAGGCGTGCTCCTGCCTCCAACCAGGGGAGGTGACCCCGGGGCAGGATGCCCAGGACTTGCTGCAGGGGGCTCACTGGAGGCGGAGCAGGGATTTCACTGAGAGCTGTTTGCATAGCTGCCCTCTGCCTCACACGTTCCAAAGCTGCGGCCCCCGAAGGGAAGCAGGCGCTCCTTTCAAACTACAGGCTTCAGACAAACAAGTTGGTGCAGAGGGTGCAGGAGAGGAGGGAGGCCTGACTTGGAGGCCTTTCTGAGTCTGGCAGTCTTAGGTCTGCTGTGCGAACTCACTTCCTCAGGAGAGCTATAAAGACACAGTGTCTTGTGGAGACTGGAAATTGGACTGTGCATGGTGTGGTGACTTCGTCGTCAATGGTATAGAACGTACTTTTATTTCCTGGCCTCTAAAATATAAATGCTTTTGTTCCTTAGCTACTGAAACATAAAGACAGAATCATAACTTTTAGACGGTTAATTGCCAGCGAAAAAGCATTTCAAGATTGCATCATTGAGGTGAGTTTAACGTGTTTCATGCATTGTTTTTAATGTGTTAAAATACAAGTGTAGATATTTATATTTTCTGGATAAATTTGGTGAAGTCATTATAGGTCTAAGTTCTGTACTCCTATGATTCTGGCTACTCACCAGTCAATCATCTCTTCGATTTCTAAACTAATGAAGTATCTATTGTCAAATGTTCCAAGGATTGTGCCAGTATTGAAAATGAACACAAATACATTTAATCTCAGATCACAGATTTTGATTCACCTGAAGCCAAGAATGTGAAAGATGTGCCCATCTTACTGGGAGCCAAACTAGATGAGTACCACAGTCTAAACGAGGAACTTGATTCTGTGGTAAGATAGACCTTTTGTTGCCTTGCTGTCACTTTTACACTGAACATCATTCTATGAACAAATTTAAGGAATTATTAGCCTTCGAAATTTGCTCATTGAGCATGGTGTGGTGGCTCACACCTATAATCCCAGCACTTGGCCGGCTGAGGCTGGAGGATCACAGTGAGTTTGAGGCCAGCCTGAACTATAAAGTGAGTTCAAGACTACGTAGTGAGACCCTGTCTCAAAAAAACCAAAAAAGAAAAGAAAAAAAGAAATCTGCTCACTGAAATGGTCACACACTGGCATGGTGGCAATATTCACCACAAAAGTGCAAAACTGATGTATTTTCATATCTTGAAATTTTAAATAATTGTCTTGGTTTCTGTTTGGACTAAACAGATTTATGTCATTCAAAGGGTAGGAACCGCAGGATATGTGCTATTTTTCATTGTGAGTGAAGCACATTTATATCGTGACATATCCCACGATTGGGTAATAATGCTCATAGCTTACTTCCTTTATAGATAAAGATAAAAGCAGAGAAACAGTAATAGAGAAACATTAGAAGAAAATGACAGTGTGATCTTGGAACCTAGATAATTACAGAACAATTTTAAAATTCAGTTAGTACAAAAAAATTCACTTAGTATAGTGTGATATTTCAATACATGCGTACAGTGTGCACTGATTTCAAACTGGGGTAATTAACACTTCTGTCTCCTTATCCATTTCTTTGTGTTTGGAGTTTTGAGCTCTTCTCTTCTGGTTGTTTAAAAAATATATAGCAGATTATTATGAATTCTAGCCACCCCACTGTTACATAGAAGACTAGAACTTACTACTTCTGTCTGTGTTCTGGTGCCCTTTATCCAACTTCCCTTCTTCACCCACTCTTCCCGGATCAATTTTTTAGCATCTACACATGAGGCAGATTATGTGGTATTTGTCTTTATGTCTTTTTCCTTCACTTAACACCACGTCCTGTGATGTTCTCCTCATGATTTATTTATGTAAGAGAGAAAAAGAAGGGCAGTTTCTGCCACTACTTTGCTTCACCACTGCTTACTGTAGGGTTCTTTGCTGTAGACAGCTAAGTATATTTAAATAACAGAAAATTAAAGGTCATTCTTAATATTAGTTTTTCTTCTGTAATTGCTCTGAATATTAAGATAACTGCTAGGGGAACTTGTGCGTACCCTTTCCTGATAATTCTAAATGTCACTTTTAGAAACACAGTTTAAAAATTTTAATCATTCCTTACAGGTAAAAATGGACCCTAGGCCAGAACATGAAATATATAAAACCGAACCTTTTTTAAAGACCTCCAGTTTTGTGTGCAAGGGGGAATATTTCTCAGACCTGAGCATCACACCAGCCTCACTGATCATCCGTCACACACAGCCTCACTGATTTACTCCAGATGGAATCAAATATGTTTATGCATTGATTATGGAAAAGAAAGCAAAGATTTGAGACTAATAAATATTGGTACTAATAGCTATTTGCAAAGTTATTTCATAGTGTAAAATCAGAGAAAGATAAAACACCATTATAATTCTTGCTCACCTGTTCTGTGTGCAGTTTAATGAGGATCTGGTTCATAGCATCTCATGATTCGCCTATTGTACCACTCAGTGTAGGTGGATATTTGGTGCTGAGTGCAGTGGTGCACACTCAGGAGGCTGAGGCAGGACTGCAAATTCAAGGCCAACCTGGGCAACATAGAATAAGATCCTGTGTCCAAAAAAGAAAATATAGTTCCCTGTCCCCTTTTGTTCTTCACACCCATATTAGCTTTCAAGGTAGTTTCCAGGTTAGTATTTTCACTGATCTTTCTCTGTAGATCAAAAGACTGGGAAGTCTTGTAGAGTCGAAAGAACACCACTGTAACAAGCTCATCGAAGAGAATGACAAGTATCAGAGACACTTAGGCAGCTTAATAAATAAGGTACACATCTTCTTACGGAGATATTTGCCTTTTAAAAGCTATGTCAGTATTAAAATAGTAGAATTTGGGAGGAAAGGGGTCTGAGGCTTGATGTGGCCTATTCCTATCAGTGCCTTTCCCTTCATAATGGCGTAAACTGTCCCACCAGCCGGGAGCTGGGTGCTGGCCCAGAGCCCGCTGTGTGTCCATCCGCCCCACTGCAGGCAGTTTAAAGTCTCAGCTTCGTTACTTCACTTTCAGGGTAACTACGAATCTTGCCAACTCAGTGTTCCAGTTTACTTTTTTAAAACTGCATGAACTTATCCAGATAGACTTGCTCTTCGTCGGTACATACCCCGCTGTGTATTAGGCGCCTGGATTATGACTGTCTCACTACAGTTGTCTGTATTTTGGAGATGTGCTATAATTCTATTGTTATTCATATTTCTCATCTCGAAATCTAAGAAAGATATTTTGTCTGTTGTAAAATTTTCATTGAGACAGCCAAGTACCTAAACTTAAACTTGCAGAGATTAAAAAGAGGAGAAAATAAAACGTAATAAAAACACTAGAATTTGTCAAAGAATGATTTTAGCTTATTTTTTTCAAGGTTGCATCATATGAGGAAATTATCAAATGTGCTGACCAAAGGCTCGAGATATCCCATTCCCAGATTGTGCAGTAAGTCCATAAAACTTCGTTTTCAGTTTTATGAATATTTACTAATATTTTATTTCACTCTCTGGCTTCTAAGTTCATCCTCTGACTCCCAGAAAGAAGAAAAGTGAGGATTTGTGAACCCAACTCCTTTTTCATGAGCACAGCTAGTCTGTTTAATGTCTGGGCTACTTAAAACAGAGTTCAACAATCAGATTTTTATCTTCCTTTATCAGAGTTCCTTTCAATTTTAGGGGGGGCAGTGAAGGAATTAGTGAGAAACATCCAAAAATGTTACAGGATATTTTCATAATGTTCAAGTAAAATGACTTTGCAATGCTTAGAATTTAGTCACAAAAAGTTATTGAATGCGTACAAAATCAAACGTGTATCAAGTACCAAGTAAATTCTCTCACTGGAATGAAATTCAGCTTGAAACATCCCAAAATTAGCGTTCTTAAATTTTGCCATTTTCCACTGATTTATTTATCCTCACTTCTAATTGCTGCTTCTTCTGTCCTCCCTCCGATTTCATCTGTACTTGCTGTCTCTCACTACCGCTTAAGGGAAAGACCTCATGTTGTAAAGAAAGCCCCCCTGAAATTCTGACCTTTCTCTAGGAGTCCTTCATCATGAGGTAATAGAAAATGTAGATATTGGTAGCTTGGAAGGTTTGCTTTTGTTTTTCACTGTTGTTCTGAAGTGGAACAAATGGTAAACAGTTTTTCCATCTTTTTAGGCTAATGCAGGCAAGTTTGAAATTTGAGTGGAGAGAGGCTATGGTTTACTGAGAAGGAGTAAAATTAGAGTCTTCCCCAACTTATAGCCAAGAAAATTCAGTCAATGCTCAATAATCATAGAATAGCAAAATTAAAAAAATAAAGATTTTTAAAAACAATATGAAGCTATCATTTTGGCCATATTGCCTTGCCCCAGTCATTTTCAAAATTTAAAAAATCTTAAATGTATGTTCCAATTGAGAGACTGATCCAGTTTAAGTGGCATCTGAGTTCAAGGTGACTGTAAACTGTATGAATCACAAACACATACTAAAAAAAAAAAATTATCAAGCTAGGCAGGGTGATGCACGAGTGTAATCCCAGCACTCTGGGAAGCTGAGGCAGGAGGATCACAAGTTCAAGCCCAGCCTGGGTAACTTTGTGACTCAGATCCTGTCTCAAAAAGAATTTTTCTTAAAATAAAAAAAAAAAAAGAGGCTGGAGCTGAGGATGCATCTCAGTACAAGAGCTCTGGGTTCGTCCCCAGTACAGGAAAAAAAGAAAAAAGAAAAACAGCAGTGTAATTTGTGGCTTCCCGCTAGAATTCCCTTTAGTGTGTTTTGAAAAACACCAATGCTGTGTTCCATGAACTAAGATAAACTTGTAGTATAAATGAAACAAAGTAGCATATGTAATAAAATATTTTTGAAACAGTGGAATAGGTGATTTAGGGAAGTCTGAACTTCTCCCTACTTCCTGTTTATCTCGCTTCATTTTACTCTTTATTTGTCAGGAATTGTTAACATGGCCTGCACGCTTCCTCATGATCAGGCTCCTGCCTGCCTTTCCAGTGCCACCTCGCCATCCCTTGGCTTACTTCTAGCCACATGGGAGATCGGGTTTCTCAAACCTCCCACGTTCCCTTTGACTCCTGACTTTTGTACATACCGTTCCACATGGCATGCTCAGGCTCTTCACTCCACTTATCTCCTGCCATCCTTCAGATCTGTCCCAACGCCGTTTCCTTAGAGCTGTATTCCCTGAATCCTCCCAAATCTCATGTGTTCAGAGGTGAGGCCTGCTTGGAAGAGGCAGGTCACTGGGGGTGTAACCTAGAAGGGCTTACAGACACCTCTCATTTAATGACTGAGTTATGCTCTCACGACCAGCTTGGTCAAGAATTGGCTGCTAAATGAGGAATTGTATATAGTATGTAAGTTACAATGTTTAGAACAGAGAAATGGTCAAAGGAAACTCCACCTCGATGACTTTGCTTTTATTTGCATAACCCTTACATGCAGTATTGTAATGCATAACAACATAAAGCAACTAACTGTACTGTACCATCAGCAGGAATTACAGTGCTCTATAAGCAAGGTGTACTGTACAAAAAAACACATTGAGGCTCTGTAAATAAGATGCACACAACTGTACAAAAAAGGAAGGACAGGTCGTGTGTTGAAGAGTCATTGAACAGGTAGGTCATTAAACCAGGAATATCTGTATTCTGGTCCCTGGCTGTCCCCTTCTCTCTGTTTCCTGGCTCGAATGAGTTGAGCAGCATTCTGCCAGGCCTCAGCTGCGCCATTTCTGCCCTGGAGCCAGTCAGCCATTGACTAAGTCCTCCAAAACCATGAGCCAGAATAAACCTCTATCCTTTAAATTGTAGCTGTCAGCTATTTTGTCCCAGTGATGGAAAAGTGACTAACAGATTCTTTGAAAGCAAAAGCCTGGTATCTCTGGACAAACAGTGTAGGTTTCAAAATGACACCCTATAAGCTATATTCTGGGGCATATGTATTCTGTTTTGTCCATGTAATGCTTAAAATATTTTTAAATTAATTGGCAAAATTTAAGAAGGAACATTTCCTATTTTAAAATCTCGATTTCTGTCTCCTCTTTAACGAAAAGACCTGACCTTGCTACGGCATTCCCATGCGGCAACATTTGGCAAGAGTAGTCCCTTCTTCCTTCAGGGAAGAGCGGGGGGTTTGTGCTGTTTGGTTTGTGTGAGTCACCACCCAGCTGGCTTGCTCCTTTCACACACCTGTCACCTGTGACTGAATTTGTGAGCTCTGTAGTGGAATCTCATCTCCTCTGGGGGTCTGTTTATCTGTTTACCTTCTGCAGCAGGCTGCAGAATGGCCCCCAAAGAGATCCAAGTCCTAACCCCGAGATCCAGTGAATGTTATCTAATATGGCAAAAGAGATTTTGCAGATGTTATCGTGTGAGCCCTAAATGTGGTCCCAAGTGTCCTAATAGAATGGGAGGCAGAGAGAAATCTGATGACAGGAGACTGAAGAAGCAGTGTGTGTGGGGAAGCAGGGCAAAGAGATGCTGGGATGTGGAGCCACAAGTGGGGACCACTGCCCCAGGAACCTGATGAGCGAGCACAGGATTCTCCAGAGTAGGGGGCAGCATGACCTCGCCTGCACCTTTCAGTCCAGGAAACTGATTTTGGATTTAGACATCCAGAACGGTCAGAGAATAGACGTGTATTGTTCTAAGCTACCAACTTTGTGGTTGTTGAGCAGCCGCAGGAAACTCATACACCCTCCCACCATGGGAAAATGGGCTTGGGGAGAAAACTTTCTTAACAGAATTTGCCTTCCGAGGGCAGCAAGGGAGCCCACTCATATCTCACTGGTTAAAAGCCATAGAAACAGCACAAATCATTATCACAGGAATGCTGAGCCGTGTGATCCGACTCGTCCTCCTTTGGCAGAGCGGCTCGCAGGCAGCTGGGAGCTGTGTTTGACCCCAAAGCTGTGTGGGGTTGACGCACACAGAGGGATTCGTTCTCTGCCCACTGTAAAGCCAGTAGGAGACTATCTGAATGTCACTGTGTATATTCACTATGTCCTGCCGCCTTTTTCACCACTGGAATCCATAAAGGGGAAAGTTCATCAAATAGTTCTAGCAGTTAGGAAAGAACCCCAAGTTCCTGTAAGGTGGGATGGATGGATGACATATTAGGTAACAGCTAGATTACCATTTGGATTTATCTGCTCAAATCTTCCAATGAATCTGTAGTGCATTCACCTAGAAAAGTCCTTTTCTGTTGGGGATTTAGCTCAGTGGTTACAGTGCTTGCCTTGAGTTCGATCCTCAGCACCAGAAAAAAAAAAGTCCTTTTCAGTCATAAAATTCAATCATTTTTCCTTTTAGTTTGGAAGAGAGAAATAAATATTTGGAAGATTTAATTAGAAGGCCCACAGAGAGAGCCAGAAAACCAAGGTACGTTTTCCTTCTTTTTTTAAAAATAACAATATATAATATGCATTATATATGTGCATACACACACACATACATGTATTTAAAAACTTTGCCCTATCTCAATTTAAGGTAAATAAAATAAATTAAATGAAAGCGATTGGTATTTTGTTTAGCATAAAATAGTTGCTTGATGAAAGTTTTTTCTAGAGTCTGAATTGGAAAGTGGAAAGCCAGGCTGCCTGCCCTGATGGATCATGTAACACTGTTAAGGAAGATACTATAAAGAATATGAGCTAAGATTTTGTTCAGAACAGAGCTGCTTGTCCTGTTACATATTTTATGGCAGGATTTTCTTACACTCAGATTAAGTCTTAAAATCTGTTACTTTATTGTTTTGTTTGGTTTTTTGAGACAGGGTCTCACCATGTGGTTCAGGCTGGCCTTCAGCTTGCCACGTAGCCCCAGCTGGCCTCAGACTCACAGCGATCCTCCTGCCTCAGCCTCTCAAGTGCTGTGATTACAGGCGTGAGCCACACCTGGCTAAGATCTGTTATTTTTGAAGTCTCAGTCGGTCTGTGGTCAGTGCTACAAGGATTACGCACAAACTCGCAGGGCTGATGAAGAACGCATTAGGGCGCCCTTCCTCGCTGTTACATCCGGTGGCGGGATTGCTGGGTCCCCAGGTCTGTAGGTGCTGATGGAACAGTTCCCAGCTCCCAGAGTGGGAGCAGTTTCCCCTCCTGCCATTCTGGAAGGAGATGGTTTCGAGGGTCCTGCTCCGTGACTCCCATCTCTTGGCCAGATCTAGAGCATAAGCGTGGCACGTGGGGAGGATCGGTGAAGAGGTTTGACTCTCTTACGTCATGAGCTCCCATGTCCAAGTAATTCCACCTTTTTAACCTAAATCCTCATGAGGGGTTTTCAGGGAGTCAGCCGAGAGCTGGGAAACATACTCCCTGGAAGCTGGGAAACAAGACCAGTGACTCACCACACCTGCAAAAACAAGGCAAAGCTGTGCAGCACGAAGAGGGATCACGGTGGGGCAGGAGCCTCTCCGCATGTGCCCCCAAGCACGGCAGGACGAATGGCGGCCACTGTCATTCCCGTGACTGTGCAAGTTAGTGTTGGGTTTCGTGGGCCTGGACTCCGCCCAAGGCAGCCTGGAGGGATTCCAGCAGCACAAATTTGGCCCAGGACGGGACACTGCAGGCCGGAGGTCCAGAGCACTCGTCAGCTAAAGAGAGGAAGAGTGAGCTTCAGCCCCTTCCCGGCTGAGCTCTGAAAACCCCAGCGGCGGGGCACCGTGGCTCCAGCTCGCCGCAGCCGAGGAGGAGGCAGGCGTGGGCGGGCAGGACCGCCCTCCAGGCGGGGATTCTGCTCACCGGAGGGGTTCGCCTTGCGCCTGAGGGTTCAGGGATTGATTAGTACTGAGGCGGGGCCTTCTCCTCACTGAAGAGAGCCTCTGCTTGGGCCCCGAGAGAGGATGATTACTTAAAAGGAGCAAAAAAAGGGCAGGGCCTGCTTCATATCCGTTCGATACCAAATGAGCTTCCTTGAATGAAAAAGGCTGAAAATAAGAGACAAAAGTTAAAGTTACATTAAAAATTTTTTTCCTTAATTTATTTTTGTGAGGCTAGAAATTGAACTCGGGGCCTCACACATGCAAGGCAGGGACTTTACCACTGAGCTGCTCTCCCAGCCCTTTATTTTTTAACTTACAAATGAAAACAAAAAAATCGTGCATATTTATGGGTACTGTGAGGTGTTGCAACACATGTACACACTGTGTGATGTTTAAGTCAGGGTAAACATGTTTCCTTGAATGTTTATATTTCTTTGGTGAAAATATTTAAAATCCTTCCAGCATTTTGAAATACACAATACATTATTTATAGTCACCATACTGTGCAATAATAGTGCTCCCGACTTCTTCCTCCACACTGTAACTTAGTGCCCACCGATCAGCCCCTAACACCCATTTCCCGGCCCTCTTCTCCCCACCTCCAGACACCCCCATTCTCCTCTCAACTTCTTGAGATCCTATTTTCCATCCCGCATATGAGTGAGAGCTTGTGTAATTTGCCTTCTGTGCCTGGCTTGCTTACTTGACATAATGACCTCTAGTCCCATCTTCATTGCCGCAAATGACAGGAGTTCATTCTTTGGGGCTGCATAGTGTTCCACTGTGTGTGTACCACATTGTATTTGTCCACTCATCAGGTGATGGACACTGAGGTTCTTTCTGTTTCCCAGCTATTGTGAACAGTGCTGCCATGAACATGGGAGCAGTGTCTCTTTGATGTACTGACTTAATTTCCTCTGGATGTGTACCCAGCAGGGTGATTCTGGAATCATACAGGTCTGTTTTTAATTTTTTTAAGGGACTTCCATACTGTTTCCCATAAAGACTGTACTAATTTACATTCCTGCCAACAGAGCATGAGGGTTCCCTTCACCCCACATCCTCACCAGCACTTGTTACCTGTTGTTTTCTTGGTAATAGCTAAGATTTTATATTAATTATGCTGTGAGTCATGTTTGTTCACCATACCATTTATAAATACAACTATGTTTTGAAAATCAAAAGCCTTCAGTAGATTTAAACTATCCCTTGTGATAGGTCATTGTTTTTCCCTCTCTTTCCCTCCCTTGTCCCTCCCTTCTCCTTCCCTTACTTCTCTTTTTTTCTTTATCCAGTGCTATGGATGGAACACAGGGCCTCCTGCATACTAGACAAGCACTTTATCACTGAGCTATATCCCGAGGATAATATGGAAGAATGTGAGCCAGGTGTAGTGATTCAAGTCTGTAATTCCAGCAGTCTGGAAGGCTGAGGCAGGAGGATCTCCAGTTCAAGCCCAGCCTAGGCAGTTTAATGATTTAGTGAGACCCTGTCTCAAAAAAATAGGGTTGGGGATTTAGGTCAGTGGTAGAGCACATGCCTAGCAAGTGCAAGGTCCTAAGTTCGATGCCCAGCACCCCCTCAAAAATAAAAAAAAAGTCCTAGGGGTGTAGCTCAGTGCAAAGACCCTGGTTCAATCCCCAGTACAAAAAAGGGAAGAATGCGATATGATCTAATGCCTGCCTATCACAAATGCTCGGTAAATGCTTATTTAAACTGAATATGGATCTTCTACAAATTGTGGAGAGAAACTGGAACTTTTTAGAATTATTTTAATTAATAACATTTGTATATATGGTACACGTTTCACCGGTTGAGGCATTTGTTCAGTTACACGTTGAGGCCATGGTGGATTCGAGGCCCCTTTGTGTAGACGTAGACAGGCTTTGAAGCAAGCAGTTGATGTGGGGCAGTAACCTCGTGTCGCTCTCCAGCCACCACTTAGGAAGCTAGAGACCTGCAGCCTGCAGGTGTGGCCCCCAGAAGCCTCTGACTGAACGGCCAACCCCAGTGTATTCGGTGGGTGAACAGGCTTCAGGTGGCTTCAGCCTCATCTCAGAGCCTCGGTGCTCTTCCATAGTGGATATCATGCAAATTCAGCATCTACAAGGCGGCGCTTCAATAGTCTCAGATGTCTAACTTTTCCCTCTATTCTTCATCACTTTCAAGGAAATCCATGAGGGTCTCAAGTCACAGCCCTTATTCTAAGTCGATCTGTGGTGATGGTAAATGTAATATGACTGCCACTCAGTATTTTTATTTAAATACATTGAGAATGATCCACATATTACAAGTCAAAAAGTTTCATCTTTGCAGCTACTTGGGAGGCTGAGGCAGGATGATTGCGTGTTCAAAACCAGTCTGAGCAGCTTAGTGAGATCACGTTTAAAATTTAAAAAAAGAAAAGGGCTGAGGTAGCTCCCTGGTAGAGCACCTGCGGAGATTGTGTAGACTCCTGGATCTGATCCCAATATCGAAAAAAAAATAGTTTTATCTTAATCCTTTGGGGTCTCATAGTTCCATCCTCGATAATAACTTCTTGAAAGTGAGGGACGGATATGCTAAATTATGGTGTATTTGTTCACCTGTCCACTATGTTAGTCCTTCCCACTTTTTAATTTCTTTCCCTTTCCTGCAGACCAAGATCAGAAAATCATCCGAAGTCCACGACCTCGGTAGGTTATCTCGATAGCCACGGTAAAGACTTATTTTTCCAGGTGATTTGGTAATAACACAAGATGCGATCCCCAAGTTACGTGTCAGCAGCGATCAGGTTGTTTTCTCTCTCCTCAACTGCAGGCCTCTCGTGCCTCCTGTCATAGATCGTCCTGTAACATTTTTTGTCCGAAGCTTTTCTTGGAGGGTCCCGTTACCTCCAAGCCCACTGCTTCATCTCGAGCCCACGTCATGTTTGTTCTGATCAACTGTGGTGCCCGCCTCCCTGGTGTTTCTGCCTCCGGTTTTCTCCCCTCCGTCCCATCCACCAAGGCGTGGACAGGGTCATCTTTCAAAAGCAGAATATGATCCTGCCCCTCCCCTCCCCAAGCCCTCAGCGTCCCCAGCTGCGCGCCAAGGTCCCCCCCAGGCGTGGCTCTTGGCTCCTGCCCATCGCCCTTCCCGTCATGCACATCGGCCGTATCTAACCACCTGCAGATTTCTAGACGCGCTGTGTTATTTTTGTGGCTTCCTGTCGTTGCCCACGTAGCTCCAGTTACCTGGTACATTCTTCCGCAACTCCTTTCTCCTTCATGCTTCCGTCCCCACCATACAACCGTGCAGGCTCGCGCTCCGGCTCCTCCTGAAGCCCGCCCACCCTGTCGCCCACGAGGGGCTGACTGTGTACACACGGTGCCCTTGACCTACTGGAGCTTCCGTGTGGCCTTGTGTTCTCTGCCTACCTGTCTTTCAGCCTGGCTTGAGCTCTTTCGGTGCAGGAATTGTCTCATAAGCATTTTGGGCTCCAGGGACCTATCCCATAATAGAAAGTGTTAGATTTGAGGACAAGGCCAAAGCTATGCCTTCCTAATAGGAGACTCAGGTACCAATCCTCCTGTCCCGCCCAGATATGTTCTCTAAATACCATGGCCTTCTTTTTTTTTTGAGACAATGTCTTGTTTAGTCATTAAGTACCCAGACTGGGTTTGAACTGCAACCCTCCTGCCTCCGTCTCCTGGAGAGCGGGGATTACAAGTGTGCACCACCACGCCCAGCTCCCACGGCCTGTTTGTGCCATAGGTTTGTGGAAGAAGAAGGGAACAATCAGTAGGGCATGTCTCGCGATGAGACCGGCTTTTCTGATAGTGAAGTTATGAGGGCACCTTGTACTATCAATTCTTCATCCTACAGTACTCTGCTGCTAAGTCACTTTATGAATCTTTCCAATTCTTGCTTCTACTCCCTTTTCCACATCCTGCCCCAGGCAGCCAAACCAAGGAAGCTGAGGTTCAGCCAGCCTTCTACCTGCTGGTGCTCCTCAGTGGGGGAAAGAGTGAAACAAAACCAACAATGTTAATTAAAGTAAAGTGTGGGCATTAGCTATGGAGTTCATCTATCTGTAGGCTTTCTTGCCATCCTTTTTCGCCATCCCTTGATATGTAATCAAGAACTAGCTGTTCAAGAATTCTGTCACTTATGAAATGTTTTTCCCTTCATTTTTAAATGCCAGATTTTTATTTATTTATTATTTATTTATTTAATTTTATTCTGGGGCCGTGCTAGGGAGCAAAACTCAGGGCCTTGCACTTGCTAGGCAAGCGCTCTACCACTGAACTAAATCCCCAACCCCTAATGCCAGATATTTTAAAAAGAAATGGAAATGATTCTGATTAGACAAGACTAAACCGTAAGCACTAGTTATTTTTGTCAACCACTCCAGGAAGAATCATTACTAAGTCTACTACTCCAAATAATCCTTATGAATGATGTGGTAAAACCCATAGAAACACTGAAGTTTTACATCCCAAAAATGTGACTTTTTAAAATTTCTTCCGGTGAAAATCAAATATATTCTACTTCAACATAAACAAGTAAGTATGGTGACTTCTAAATACCCTCCCAGGATACCATATGACCAGGCCTTTCCTTGTGGGTATGTGCTGGAGTTTGCACCCCAGGCCTTCACCCTGAACTACACCTTACATCTCCCTTTGTTTGTTTTTTTGTGTGTGTGGTTTGTTTTTAGTTTTTTTTGTTGTTGTTGTTTTTGGCAAGACAAGGTCTTGCTACACCACAGAGTTGCCCAGGCTGGGCTCGAACTTTTGACCTTGTGCCTCAGCCTCTGAGAGCGCTGGAATTACAGGCTATCCGGCCTTCAGTGGTGCATTACGGTAGTCGTGAGCTTCACAACATTTTATTCCCCCTGCAAGACGTCTTTCTTCTCTCCAGGCAAGCAGGAAGTTTCTTCCTGCCACCAGCCAACTTTAAAAAGGCACCAACTCTGAAATCCTTTGAAATTAAATCCCAGATGAGTGAGGCATGGTGGTGTACAACTGTAATCCCAGCACTTGGGAAGCCGAGGCAGGAAGATCCCCGGAGTTCGAGGCCAGCCTGGGGTACATAGAAACCCTGCAAAGAAATCCAAGCTGAAAAGAGAACACTGGTCTTTTAAGCTCTAACCCTTGCATTTGTACTTTCCCTCTTATCATAGGTTTTGAGGTAGTTCTGAATTTAAACGAAGGAGCCAGAGACTTCTGATTTTGTGAGATGCATCAGGAAAATGAATGTATACCTAACACACATATTAAATTTTTGCTAAATCCCAGAATTGGGCAGAAAGTTGATCAAAATATACCTGGAGTGGAAAGACATTATTTTATTTCCTTGAAGTTAGAATTGTACTTAATCAGAGGAAAGTATGTGTGGACTGCGTAACTGGCCCTGCAGGAAGTGCTGAATAGATAAAAGCTGTTGTCACTGTTATTTTTGCTGAGGAGCTCTATAAATTCTTATACAACTCGGAAACAGAAAGTCTGTTCATTTCTCAAATGCAGAAAGGTGAAAGACTCGGGTGGCAGGCTGACTCGCCAGGGCCTCCTGTGGCAGCCCGGGCCTGACAGTCCTCCCCCGACAGAACTGGCCTGGAGCATGGGAGGGCTCTGGGCGGGAGAGGGAGGCGAGGGAGGGGCCCCAACAGCGCTTTCACACTCTGCAATTCAGTGAACTCAGTTTTTAAAAAAGTAGAAAGGTATCGCACCCCACCCCCTTATGGGGTCAAACCCAGAGCCTCACCCGTGAGTCAGGCACTCCACACCGAGCAGCACCCTGGCCCATTCTGTCTGCATGAATCTCAGACGGGGTCCAGGCCAGCCTCAAACTTGTGATTCTCCCGCCTCAGCTGCCTGACCACCCGAGCAGCTGGGATTACAGGCATGCACAGCCATATCTGGCCAGAAATGTGTGTCTTAATGGTAAAGCATAAAGCATTTAAATTTAAATATTTTTAAAGCACATAAAAAGTTGGAACATAATTTAGGATAAATTAAACCTGAGAAATGCACCATGCGTTGCTGCTATAGCAATGTTTCCTTTTAGAAAATTAAGCATTGAAAGCTTCGAGTGATTCAAGTTGAAAAAGACATTTGTTATTATCGTTAATGTTTTCATTGGCTCCTATAGGGAAAAGTAAAATACAGTAAGAGAAGGCAGCTATTGAAATAAGGGCAGCCACGTCTGGAATCTGCACACAGATGGGACGAGACAGGTAGACAGGAAGCATTAACCCAGGTTGTCTGCAAGCAAGGCTCTGTGCATACATGCGGACTCAACATGTGTACTATGAGACATCTGTGTTCTTTCACCTACAGGTTGTTGCAAAATGAATGTGCCCGTCTTGGTGTGTGGCTCACAGAAGCAGACTCTAAACTGGTTCTTCTTTGAATAAACATGTAATGACTTTAAATAAAATGTGTGACAGGCTCTGTGTCAGGTTCCGAGGATATGAAGAGAAATGGGGTACAGACCCTGAGGAGTGCCTGATGTCCTGGGGAATTAGACGTGTGCTGTTCTGACCTGGGCATCGTGTGACTGACTGGGAGCTGCAGGAGCAGATGGCAAGTGGCCCCGGGCCACGTGAGAAAACTTCAGGGGAGATTTTACACAAAGGCTAACACTTGAGTCAGAGCCGGGACTCTAGTGCCACCCGGGCACTCCCCAAATACAAGGGGAAAATCAGGGCACCCAGGAGCTCGAGACAGCCGGTTCTGCGCCTGGAGCCACAGAAGGACCAAGTTCTTTCCCGAGCAGGAAGTAAGGAGGATCACAAACAGTACTAAACGGTATGTGGGGTAAGTTGAGGGGGTAGCGCTAGTACCAAGAGTACCAGTGATGCTACTCTTACAGCGTGCTAAGCCAGACTGAGCCCACAGATGTGGTCAGCTGTGGGGGCGCACAGGCCTGTCATGCCAGCTTCCTCTCAGGAGGATCTCGGGGTGGAGGTCTGCCTGGGCAACTTAGACCCTGCCTCAATATAAAAGAAAAAGGACTTCAGTCTTCAGCACACACACACACACACAAAAAAGTAAACAAACAAAACCCTAGGCCTGGGATTTAGCTCAGTGGTTAGAGTGCTTGCCTCATAAGCACGAGGCCCTGTGTTCGATTCCCAGTACCACAAAAAAAACAAGCCCCCCCCCAAAAAACAAGAAGATGTGAATGCAAAGTGATTTCAAGGGTGAAATGAAAAGGATGTGGAAATGGGTTAACTATGGGAGTGGGGGAGGAGGGGTCCAGGAAGCTCAGCAGAATTCTGGGTGGATGATTGGCCACCTTAGTGGAGATGAAGATATAAGGGACCATAGGTTTGTGTGGAGAGGTTTGATGAGTTTGAGGTTGCTGTGCAACATCTGGGTGGAGATGTTTAATACGCAGCTCCGTACATGCTGCGAAGGCTCCAGTGGTCAGGGAGGGGACTGGAAATAAAGGAGTGAGCAGGAATAACGGATAGAAGAAAAGAGGGACTTGGCTCCGTGGCGCAAGCTAGGGACAAGGATACCCCCTCCTCTGAGGCTGGAAGACAGGGTCAAGACAGGCACATTCAGGGCAGATGTGAGCGTGGCGGGCTGTCCACTGGACAGATGGTGCGACCGGGCACCCCACGCACCATATAATTCCTGTGTGCTTATCAGCCTTCCTCCCGTCCATCTTCTCTCATTCCTTTGATTCTGACCCATTGCCTCTCACCTTGATGACTCATACCATCAGTCATTTTTACCCTTTCAAACTTCTACTTTATAATTCTTTATCAAATTCTTACTCCAGCCTTAAAAAAAACCCTTCCTTTCAAGCTTTCTAGAGCTATCAAGCTCTTCTTTTCACTTTCCATTATGCCTTCGAAATTCTGTTGTTTATGGTTTATAAACCACTTTTACATAGTATCTGAAGTTAGGCTATCTAAACTCAGAGTTCTTCTGATAACTATTTTTGCAGATTACCAGTCTTCATAACTCTCTCTCTTTCTCTCTCTCTCTCAACAGTAGCAAAGTTTTGTTAAAGGTAGGGAAAGAACAAGCTTGACAGAGCAAGTTTAGGCCAAGTAAAAGTAGGAAAAGTATACCCTACAGTAGCGTGAGGGCGGCCACAATGCGAGAGAGAACACAATGACCCATAACTCATTTGGAAAGTCTAATAGCTCGTTGCTGAATTCTAGTTTATGGACAGGTGTTCACATCCTTACTCCATTATCCAGCATTTATTGTCTTCCACGCTTTGCTTGTTTCCTTTTCTTGGAATGCCCTTTCCTGCCTACTAAATGTCCTTCCTTCTTCCCCCTCACCACTTAGTTCCTCATGTTTAAAACAGTTTTGTCCTTCAAGGTTTAGTTGGAACATCATTTGAAAGTAATACCTCTGTCCTTTATTTCTTCTGTGACTTTCTTATGGCACTGAGCACATTCTTCTCTAAATTAGAGCACATGCAAGATGGTATGGAGTAGCAAACAGCACACTTGATGTGGAATCAAGATTTAGGTTCATGTCCTGTGATCAAGTTCTGGAGAGCTTGAAGCACTGTGGTTACTACTTGGGAAAGTTCTAGTACTCCACTGCCATCTGCCATTATCTATCTAATCTTTTTAGGTACCTGCTGGCAAATTAAATTGGGATTTAATGGAGACCATTACCCTTTTGAGGGTGATGCACACCTCTACAATTTCCCAGGGATACAGTCCTCATCCTCTTCTCCTCCTCTTCCTTTGTCTCTCTCTCTCTCTTTTTTTTTTTTTTTTGTGTTGGGGAGCAACCTCAGGGCCATGCATACATTCTGCTACTGCACTACACCCCAACTCCTCTGTTATATTTTTAATTTACTGTCTTGGCTGGAAGAATAGTGGTGGTGGCAATTTCAGAAACATACTCTTATTAGCCCTTAGCCCGCAGGTTAGGGAACCAGTATGAGGGAGAGAGGGAGAGAGAAGCCAGGGTTCCAATATCCTTTCAAAGGCATGCTCCAGTGACCTAACTTCCTCCCACTAGGCCCTGCCTCTTAAAGATTCTGTCACCTCTCTTGGTGACCAAGCCTTTAGCATATGGGCCTTTGGGGGACACATAAGAGCTGAACCATAATAATTAGGTTTACAGTCAAAATTGGGTTGCAGATTTATGGGAGAAAGATGTGTTTGTAACAATGCCCATAGCTTCATTGAGTCAACAAATACCAAGTCCCATAGGGCATTGAACACTGTCCCATGACGCTAGGTCAGAGACACTCTGGAGGCAGGGTGGTCAGATGGTAGACAAATAGGAGACACAATGGGCTGTATATGGGGCAGGAAGTGCCACGGAAAAGAGAGTAGTAGGGAGCTGCATGTGGGAGGCAGGAGGCTGTAATTTTAAGTCAGGAGGTCAGGGGAAGCCTCATTGAGAAGGGAACAGTTAAGCAAAGATTCAGAGCACAGACAGTTACCTGGGGGAATAGAGAGAATAAAACCAGTGCTCAGCAAACACCTTCACCAGTGGTATTGAGGGGAACCGTAAGGAATCAAAGGGAAACAATGCTCCACTCTTAACGAGTCAAAGGGTTAAAATAACAGTGGGTTTGCCTGAGCTGTCAGAATGAGAGGAAATAGGATACGGGCCACTGCTAGAAAACAGATACCTTTGAAAAGATAGGTGTGGCGATGAGCTCAAGAGGACATGGGGAAATGTGCGGGAGGATTTAAATTAGTAGAGAGAATTCTTAATTACATAAATCAAGGATTGGAACACATTGGGAGGAAAGCTGCTTATATGGGGCGAATGTGGATCATAATGCAGAATTTGTGAGCATTCAGATCAGGGTGACTATTTTACTTTCCTGAAGCACGTACTCCTGCTTTTTATATTCATTGGACAACCACACAAGGCTCTCTGTTTTCTGTTGCTATGTTTTTGTTTTCCCTAAATTCATCACAGTAGTGACATTCAGAATAGGCACCTGCTGCACCTTTCATAGCTGGCTGTCTAAAATTCAAGTCTCAGATAAAATCTACTAGGAATCATCTGATGAGGGCCCTGGAGTGGAAGTTCCCAAGGTAGGCCTAAAGTGGGTTACTCTAACAGGTTCGGACTGTGTCTATACATGTCCTGAGACCAGGTGAGGTGGACCTTCTAGGAGCTCTGTAACCTGGGGGACCAGATGTTTCCCCCAGGCGAAGTCAACCTTCTGAAGGAGAAAGGGAAATCAGTGTGACCCCTTGCTGCTGTCCAGCGTGATACCTCTAACTTTATCTTCTGTCACAGGCCCATCGGTTTCTGGTACAGCAGCAAGTTAAACAGAAGAATGTGTTTGTCATCAGGTGATCCTGTCAGCTCTCAGGACACAGAGCAGGTTTGCACTGAAACTCAGGAAATAGCGCCTTGAAGTGAGGGAGAGTGATTCTTTCCAGCAGTGGAGAACTTAGTGAAGTCCCCTCACATCAAAGTGGGTCAGCAGCCCTGGTAGCTTTGGCACAGAGTGTTGGCTTTGGCACAGAGGCAGTGGTGAATGGAAGGTGCCCTCCTGGGGGGTTCTCCACTCGTGTGGGGCGCTGGTGGCAGCAGCAGCAGCGGCGGCGGTGGCATGGTGGCCTCGCCTCGTGGAGCTGAGTTGACTCCACCGTCAGGACAGTGGCAGAAGTGGCAAACTGCCTTTACGTAAAGGACAGGAGGACAAGCAGCCCGGAAGCTGAGACAGTGCAGGAGTCGGACAGCAAGTGGATCCTGGAACCAGGCTGCCCCACCCAAATCTTGCCTCTGCCATTTGCTAGCTTTTTGAAACCTTGGGCAAATTACTAACGTCTATGT
Organism: Hystrix cristata; assembly: GCA_004026905.1. Taxonomy (NCBI): domain Eukaryota; kingdom Metazoa; phylum Chordata; class Mammalia; order Rodentia; family Hystricidae; genus Hystrix; species Hystrix cristata. Next base: position 23,773 of record PVJO010006718.1, read on the forward strand.
GTCTGCTTTCTCTTCAGTCAACAGTGATATCCAGCTCGTGAGAATGTGCGAAAGATTAAATGAGTTCTGAGGAAAAGTGACGGTAACAAATATCTAGAAGCTAGCTCATTTGCTTCATCATCTATATGACATCTCACATGGGCCCAGTCCAACACTACTGCTATCCAGATTAACTGCAAGAACCCAAAATCCAATATAGATGAGAGGGAAATTAAAGAAAGTGTACGGCTCTTGCGTCACCCATTATACAGTTACTACATACTTACTATACGCCCGACACTGTTCCGGGTGATTGAGAACTCAGAACTGTCACTTAAGAAAATTTTGGAAGTGCCATTTACTGTGGGAGATGGTACGGCCGAGTAGGAGTCAGATTTTCCACTGTATATTTTTTAAGTTTTTTTCTTTTTAAGACAGTGTTAACTTCCCTTTTTTCTTTGCTTTTTTGGAGGTGGGGATGCTGGGGCTCAAATTTAAGAGTCTTGTGCTTGCTCGGCAAGTGCTCTACCACTGAGCTAAATCCCCAGCCTCTTTTTCTTTGCTTTTAAATGCTACATAAAGGCAGTTCCCGTTCTTCATACCACGATTACTTAAAATTATGTAGATCGTCGCGCCGTACACCAAGCGGCTCACCATTCAAATAAAGTAACCGCCGAGGACGCTAATTAATTGGGACAGGAGGGCGGGCGGACCCGGGCCAAGCCGCAGGACTCCGACTCTCGCGGGAACCCCGGAGTCCCCGGCCGCGGCCCACGTGGCCCCGCGGGCCGGCCTGCCGCCAGCGAGCCCCGCCCCTCGGAGCCGAACAGCCACGTCGGCGGCGCTCGGCGGCCCGGGGAGGGGCGTGGCCAATGGGCCTGTGCGGTGCGTGCCCCGCCCCCTCTCGGAGCCCGGATGAAGAGTAACGCCATTACCGCCTGAGCGGCCGAGAACGGTAGCGGACGCGGACCGGGCTGGGACTGTGGAGCGGCCGCGCCATGAGGCTCCTCCCCCGCTTGCTTTTGCTTCTTTTGCTCGTATTCCCCGCCACCGTCTTGCTCCGCGGAGGCCCCGGAGGTGAGGCGGGAGGCGAGGGCGCGGGGGGGGGCCGGCACGGAGGCGCGGGCGGCAGCAGGTTGGCGTCGGAGGCGGCCCGGACTCCGGGGCTGGTCCGCCTCGTCGGCCGCTCGCCTCCTCCCGGCCCCGGCTCGTGGAGCGGGCCCGCCGCGCGCCCCGGCCCCCCACGCCCCGGCCCCCGCTCCTTCAGCGCGGGCCCAGGTGCCCGGCGACCTTGATCCCCGACCAGGGTGAGGCGGCGGGCTCGGCTGCCTCCCCGGCCGCGCCACCCCCCCCGCGCGCAGGGCTGACGTGTCTCTAGCGTCCACGCCGGGAGTCCGCCTTCATTCATTGCCGAGCTCCTGCTTTCTGCACATCGGTGCCGTTACAACGTCTTTTTTCCGGGTCATCTGTCCCGCTGATCAGCACCAGATCACCGTGTGTTCGCCGGAGGCTCGACTGCTAACAAAGTCTCCAGCTCTTCCCAGTTGTCAGCCTCTCCTCCCAGGCTGACCTAAGAATCCCTGTGGGATGGCTCTCTTACTGGCCGTCTTCCTCTCGTTTCAGTTTTTGATGCCCATTTTGTGTTGGTTGAGAGAATTCTGTGTCGTGGAAAAAAGTTTACTTAGGGCTTCACTTTTTTAAAACAGGTTTATTCATTCCTGCTTGGGATGAAGATAACTTAGATGACAAAACATAAAAAACGTTGAAGCTTGGCTTCTTTCTCTGGTATTATCATGCACTTCGATTTTCTGATTTATAAAATGAATTAGTTTTAAGTGATCATTAGGATTCTTTTCCATTTTGCAAGTTTAATCAGGCTGTGTGGTATAAGGAGTGATAATGGTGGGTGTTGCCAGCGTAACTTTAAATGACTGTGTCAGAGATTTTTTTACAACTGGGTTTTGAAAATGACTTGTAACTTAGGAGTGTACGGTTTTAGCCCTTGTCAGCCGGCGAGAACTCAAAGACATGAAAAAGCCCTAAAATTAAAATGTGTGGTCTGTAAAATACACTGCTTTTCCTGGGCGTTGCACACGCGTCCCTTCCCGCATTTTTTTCCCCCTACTGAATTGCCACATCATCATTTCTTTCTGAGAAGTGGTGGAAGAGTTGCTAGAACTTTGAAATGCTTCTCAGAGTCTTGCCTGAAATTTTCAAAGTACTTTTCCCTACAAAAGTATCATTTATAGTTTCTTGGCATTAGTTATATTTCATTTTATGATATTAAAAAAGTGTCTTAAAATATGTTTGAAACCATATGCAGAAGTAACGGATTCTTCTTTTGCTGGCAACCCTCAAGTTACCAATATACTTTTACCAAACAGAATGTGTTTCTTGCAGGCTGATTTTTACTGTGGCTGTGGTAAAGATATTTGTCCCTTGGAATTACATGCTACCAAATTCTGACACTAGAATTCTAAACTGGTTGACAGTTTCAGCTAGTCAATTCTAACAACAGTGTTTCTTGCCTAGACACTGCGATGCTATTTCCTTTTAGACCTTTAGGGTTTTTGTTATATTTTATTTATTTTACACGACAGGAGTTATTTAGGATTTTCTTTTGCAAAAAGATTTTTCTTAATTTGCTCAACAAAATTGTTCAGATTTCTTTATTTGGGTTTTAGGACATCATTAGTTTCTGTCGTTTTTTTCTTCCAGCTGTTGAATACTTTTAAAAAATTATCTAGACTTTCCCATTAAAATTAACATATCTTTTTTAAGACTAATGAAAGAAATAATATAAGTATTCTTAGATGCATCGTAATTTGGCATCATTCAGTGTACTCCAGGGGGAGCATTTTCTTCCCTCTACTTGATATTTTTAAAAATTGGTATTCCGGGTAAAGTTCACTTTGTATTTTATTGTTTAGGCTCATTAGCCATGGCTCAAGATCTTACAGAGGATGAAGAAACAGTGGAAGACTCAATAATTGAAGATGAAGATGAGGAAGCTGAGGTAGAAGAAGATGAACCCACAGATTTGGTTAGTGTATTATACCACTTGATATGCCTAGAATGTATATAATACATCTAGAATTTTTTTTCTTTTATGGACAGGTTGGACATTAAAATTCTCACTTTTGGAGGTTTGTTGTGATCAAAGTGGATTAAAGTTGGAGAACAGGAGTTAGTCCTTGAGGGTGGAGCATAAATGTTTTCTGGAGTAGAGGAGAAATAGCACGCCCAAAGAACAATTCAGCACCCTAAGGATGTGGGTCATAGATTTGGGTCCATGGTGCCAGCCTGTGGCTTCTCTTGCTGGGCCTCCTTTTTTTCCCCTCACCTGCTTGCTGTCATCCAAAGCAATCACTGAGTTTCAGGAAGCCACTGCTTTGTGCCAGCAGGGTGAGCAGATGAGATCTTTGTCTGCTGGAGTTCATGTTGTTGGGACAGTGTATGTCTTGGTGGCAGGGTGAGGAGGGGACAAAAAAAATAATAAAATTTGTCCACTGAAGAGCAGGGGAGTTAGAGATGGTCTCTTAGATGTCACCCGGGTCTGAATTTTTTACCGCAAAGTTGTAGTATAGCAGTAAGAATACTGGGCTGGAATCATCATCCTTGTGGTATACGTCTAGCTGATTGCATTGCCTCTCTGGGATAGCTGTGATCTATATAGGTTTCTTCCTTTTTTTATCCTCTATTTGAACCTGGAACCTTTTACGATTCTAGATTTTATCATTTCCCTCAGGATTAAACCACCAGTTCCCTATTCTGATATTTCAATAGCAAAAGAATTAGCCTTGAATATAGATTTCTTCTTTTTCTTTGACTTCATTTTATGGCATATGCCTTCCTCCTAAGCTGATCCTGTTATATTGTTGATGTTTTTGAAGTAGCATTTTGATACATAGGCACATACTATTTCACCTGAATAGAATACCTACATGTAGCCCGCTCATGCTCCCTTAGGAAACCTTTACTGATTACACATGTGTCAAGTCTTACTTGTGTATTATACTTTCAGGGATTATGTTAAAGCTTTGCATCTTTGACCCAGTTTGTTAGATGAGCAGCTTTTAACTAGATCAGTATGTTGCTGTTTTGTTGTGGCTAGTACTTATCCTAAAAGTATAAATGCTGCCTGTGCTAAGATACCTTAGAGCAGTGGTGGCAAGCCTATGGCATGCATGCAGCAGCAGGCTGTTATCATTGAAAGCTATAAGGTTCACCATCACTGGCTTAGCGTGGCTATTGTAGAAGGGAATTTAGAATTCAAGATGGTATGTAGGACTTCAAATTTTGGACATGTACAGAAATTTAGTTTTGAATTATATTGTTAGAACCATTTTTCTGAAATTATTTGGGCTCTGGCACTGGAGTGTACTTACTGTGAAGGAAAAGGGTAGAAGAGGGAACTGTTGGAGCTGGTATTTTTATGATGCTAGCTAGAACTTTTCCATACTTTTGTCATTTTCCCTGCCTTAAGAGCCATCGGAGGAAAAGAACAACTCTGATTGTTTACTTCTACCCAGGCCGATCAATGCAAAGGTGTTGGTACCTTCTGCTTTGTTGTTTTTCTCAGACCAGAAAATGATTAGAGTAGACTGAAACAGGAGGGCAGGGAAAGTGTCTGTCCTCGTGTGTAGGCCAAGAAATTCGAGCTCTCAGCCACAGCTGCCTCAGAAGTCGCCTCTGGAGCTGAAGGAGCTAGAATTTCTCCTTGTTCATGAGATTTCTTTATCACCACTTAGACTCTGCTGCCAGGGTATCATGGGACTGTGAGACAGGGTCATTTGCCACTGGGCCTGCATTCTTCAGTCAAGCAAAGGAAAAGGGTTTTTTTTCCTGAAGTTTTGAGATACCAAGAGCTGGTTTTAATGCTTGTAATTGTTTAAACAATTTCAGTGCTAACCTTTTAAAGTCCACTGGTGCTTTCCTCCTCCAGACCCTTGTGAAGCTTTCCTCGGTAAAGGTGTGCATTGTAAATGGAGCTTGCCATCTATCATTCCCTGAAAACTTGCTTAAAACAAATGATGGTGCTTTTTGTTTTTATTTTAATTAAAACAGAAGTACAGCAATAGTAGTACTAGTAAACTTTAAAAAATTATTTAAAACAGATAACATTCAAATAAGCCAAAATGTAAAAGGTACAATGTGTAGTGAAGCGCTTCCTGGCACGCCTGTCCACCATTTGGTGACGTTGTCTCCCAGCAGGCAGCCTGGGCCACCAGCTTGCTGCTCTCCTGTGTACAGTAGGTGAAGTATTGTAGAGCTTTACCATGGAGCTGGCACTAAGCTTTATAGATTCTTAAGATACTCTGATAGCCGTAAGGTAAAGGAGTCCTTTGTGTTTATTGTTAGAAATGTTCTACTTTTACACAGCTAGGAAACCAAGCATTCACCATTTTTAAATCCCTACATTCGTCCTCTTTGGCAGCAACACTGCCTTTGAGGTCAGAAAGTGAAGTTCATCAAGTGTGAACTCTCCTTCCTTCCTTGTTCTGGGGATTGAACCCAGGGTCTCATGCTCTACTAGTTGGCTACATGCCCAGCTGTTTTTATCTTGAGAACAGGGTCTCACTAAATTATACAGGCCAGCCTCAGACCTGTGATCCTCCTGCCTCAGCCTCCCGAGTAGTTAGGATTATAGGCAAATACTGTTGAGTCCAGTTTTCTACTTCTAAAGTGTTCTCCTATGTTTTCTGCATTTTCTCTTTAATCTTGACTTGTCCTCACTCTTCTAAGGCCAACTTTTGGACTTTGGCTCTTGTCCCCATCTCATCCTGTGAGAATTTGTAGATTATTCTCTACTTTTGTAACTTGGACACTAGTCCTTCTTGGTGGCTTAATTCTATTAGGCTGACCTGTGCTTACCTACTGTTCACTTTCAGCCACTTCCTGCTTTCTTTTTTATCATTGCTAGTTACTTTTTTGGAGGGAGTGTGCTGGGGATCGAAGTCAGTGCCCTGACTTGGTAGGCAAGCGCTTTGCCACCGAGCTAAATCTCCAGTCCCGCTAGTTACTTCTTGAAAGAATAAGCAGTATGATTTTTCTCGGTGCTCACCTCTCTTCTGGGGTCTGGTCCCGTGGATCTGGTAAAACTGTTCTTGCTAAGGCCACCAGTGACTTGGTGGCCAAATACCTGCCCTGTTATCCAAGGTCCTGCTGTTTGTGTCCCTTTAGCATTTGCTGGTTGCCCTTCCATGCATCCCTCCAGATTGGCTTCTGTGGACCCTCTTCCTCCCTTCCTGTTCTCTCTCCTGCCAGCTGCTGCTGCTGCTGCTGCTGGTGCTGCTGCCACTGCGGCAGGAGTGTGTGTGTGTGTGTGTGTTGAAGTGGTTTCTGGGGATCAGACCTGGGGGTGCTCTACCACTGACCTACATCCTCAGCTTTTTTAAATTTTTTTGAGAGAGGGTCTCACCGAGCTGCCCAGGCAGAACTCAGAATCTTCCTGCCTTAGCCTCCCTTCCCCATTGTCATCCACATTATGTGACTGATTTTTATGGAGGAGTTTTCCTATTAATTGGAATGGAGGTCATTGTAGGCTGGTATGAAAGTGTTGGGATAGCGGGGGACGTTGCTGCGGCTGCAGCTCAGAGCCACATGCTCCCTCATTGTGTGTCAGCTGCTTTCCCGCTGCAGTTTACAGAGTTGTGGGAGACCATGATCTGCAAAACCCTATCTGCTGTTCAGCACTTTACAGCAAGGAGGTTTGCCAACCCCTCCTCCCAAACCTTGCAGTTCACAGTGAGGTCAGATTCTAACAGTGTTGGACTTTCAGATGCTTGTTAGAAATACAGAATTTCAGGCTTCATCTCGATTGGTATGCACAGTCAGAGCCGTCCTAGAAGTTTTATTTAAATGATGAGATACAGTGAAATTCGTACCACTAATACTAACAAAGCTGTGAAGCAGTGCTGTGTCCCCAATCTAGGGAAATCTCTGTACACTTAGGTGATGATGATTTTTTCCTCTGGTTGTAATCTCTCTTTAATTTTGCGTTTCATAGGCAGAAGACAAAGAGGAAGAAGATGTATCTGGTGAACCTGAAGCATCACCAAGTGCAGATACCACTATCCTGTTTGTAAAAGGAGAAGGTAATGTGGAGTTACTAGTTTTGATTCAGATATAGGAATTTCTGAATGCTTTTTGGGAGGAAGCTTTGGTAATATTTAAGATCTTTTATATAATAAGTATTATGCAAATGAGTACTTTTGGGAAAACCTTGTACATATTAACACTAGTATCTGTGTAGTAGTATTGTATTTAAGGGGAAAAATAAAGGCTCTCTGGTTCAACTAGAAATTAAATGTCCTTTTCAAAGATATTGTTAAACCTTTTAAAAAGTGTTCCAGCAAAGTAATTTTGTTCTATTTTAAGTATTTAAATATTAATGAAATATTAAATCTTTCAATTTATGCTTTGGTTAGAACGTAGGTTTCATTAAAAGAAAGTACAAGGAGCTTAGGGATTTAGCTCAGTTGTAGAGCGCTTGCCTAGCAAGCGCAAGGCTCTGAGTAGATGTTCAATTTTTTAAAAATTTGGAATATTTGCATATACATAATGAGATGGGATCCAAGTCCAAACAGATAATTCATTTGTTTCATGTACACCTGTCCACATAACCCAAAGGTGATTTTATACCATGTATTCAGTGCACTTACGTTTTGACTGCATCCTATCACTTGAAGTCAGGTCTGGAGTTTGACACTTGCAGGATCAAGTCAGAGTTAGCAAAGTTTCAGATTTTGGAGCATTTCCAACTTTCAATTTAGGAATATTCAGCCTGTGGATAGAAGGGCTTATATTTATGGAGGGCTCTGCAGTAGGGAATATTCAGCCTGTGGATAGAAGGGCTTATATTTATGGAGGGCTCTGCAGTAGGTACTCTTCTCAGGACTTTGTGTGCGTTACTTAATTGTAACAAACCCTACGGAATAGTTATTGTTTAGATTGGTCAAGAGAGTTGTCCAGGGCTACCCAGTTCATGGATTGCAGGAACTGGACTCTAGCGCAGATCTCTGACCATGGCCTATGTATTGGGGGTGAATCTCAGCTTTGTAGACTACAGTACAGTTATTGAAGCGATAATGTTGGAAGTTATTAGGCAATCTGCTGAGTTAGGCATAGCCTAATTCTTTATGACTTCTTACTCTCATTTAGGTGATAGACTTAAGGCTTTGCTGTCCCTTTTAAAAATAAAGCCCAGAAGTATTACTTGTGCAGATAAATGAAGAGATGACAGAAAAAAATGTAAGGGAGGTGATACCCTCCATTTTTCTGCACAGGTTATATACAGGGTTGTTTAAAATGAAAACCAACATTCTCCTCTCCATTCGTCTGCATGGGTAACATGTTACTACCCCTGTGTGATAACCTTGCTTCCAAAGCATACAGCTCTTTCTTAGAGCATGTGATTTGGATGCAGCCTGGTCTGAAACTGAGATGCCCAGTTCAGCTGCTGTGTCAGAATGCTGGAATACAGACAGACACGCTTCGGCCCTTACCCGGTTGCAGTCGGCAAGAGCGTGCAGCCGGAATGCCCCGGGGAAGAGGACCCTGAAGCCAGGTTCGCCTGCGGCCACGGCACAGCACACGAAAACCCGCTGGCAATGTCTGCCTCTTGTTTTGTACTGTGAATGTATTCTGATTTTCTTGTATCTGTTTTTTCCTCAGATTTTCCAGCAAATAACATTGTGAAGTTCCTGGTGGGCTTTACAAACAAGGGTACAGAAGATTTTATTGTGGAGTCCCTGGATGCCTCGTTCCGTTATCCTCAGGACTACCAGTTCTATATTCAGAATTTCACAGCTCTTCCTCTGAACACTGTAGTGCCGCCGCAGAGACAGGCGACTTTTGAGTACTCCTTCATTCCTGCGGAGCCCATGGGTGGACGGCCCTTTGGTCTGGTCATCAATTTGAACTACAAGGATTTGAACGTAAGACCCTCTAAACTCTTGTTTGTTTTTTTTAAGGTTAGAGATGACTGAGGACAGTTGGCACTATTTAATATTTTTCTGTCTACTCAAGTGCCTGTTTGATGGTTGAAACTGTAATCGACACCAGGGATGCGCAGCTGATTGCACAGCCCTGTCTTCAAGTCTACCATCTAGTAGAGGGAGGTGTTTGAAACTAGGCGTGAAACTGCTGAGTGACACACTCAGCTGTGTCTTACCAGGGAAAAGAGCAGGGAACCACACGGGGGAGCCTGCCACTCAACTTAGATGTTAATATACATTAAGGGACATGTTGCCTTTTGCCCATTTTACTGCTTGTAAGACCTTACGTGTATGCAGTGACCAAGTAAGAGAAATGCACCAAAAGTTTTGCTGCTGGCAGTTGACTGTAGATGCCAGCTTGTTAGGTCCTTCTGATGAGAGTGTGTCTAAACCATTCCCTTTTCAGAAAGTGTCCCTTTGGAAGCTCATTCAAGCTTCTCATCATGTTAAGACAAGTGTTAACGTGATTGTCTTATGTCTGAGTTGTTTCTTGTGCTACAACTAAGTTTTCCTTTTTTTTAATGTTACTTTGTAGAAAAGAAGGAAGATTTTTCATTCTTCCTCTCTTCAAGATCTTGTGTTAAGCTCACTTGATTTTATAGTTAAATAGCTTGAAGAGTTGACTATTTCATCTCATTTTCAAGTAGAATTAAACTTAATCCAGTTGGCGAATGTGCAGTTTTAGTTCCAGTTTGAGCGTTATTTTCTTCAGTGTGTCCTCCTCGCTGCGATCGTCAACAGGAACACATGTTGAAGGAACCTGAAGTAAAACTTTCATAATAACTGTTTTAGCAGTAAGTGGTAGTTTGAAAGAGTGCTACTACCTTTGTGTGGAGTATTAAACATTGAGAACAGCTATCTTTGTATACCCCGGTGATTTCTGATATGTTTGAAAACTGAAATTTTATTGAATCCTGTTGTTTCAAGACCATAACAGAACAGCATTTTGGTGTTGAAAATCACCAGCCCATGAATTATGAAGGAATTGGTTTCCAGCTCATCGTCAGTTTAGAACATGAATTGACTTTTGTGCAGGTCAAAACCCCCACCCCCAGTGCTGGAGATTAAACCCGAGGCCCTCACACGGAGCAAGTCCTTGCCCTTTTCTTGTTTTTAGACAGCCTCGCTACGTCACTAAGTTACCCAGGCTGGGCTCAGACTTGTGGCGCTCCTGCCTCAGTCTCTCAGAGTGCTGAGGCTGCAGACCTGCGCCCTTTGGCCGGCTGGTCTGATGCTCTGCACGATCTGCTGCTGCAGGGCCCGTTGTATACTTGCATGCTACCTGCTTGCTTTGAAGGGTGAGACAACAAGCTGCAGATACCAGTGCACAACGCCCCTTAGCTTTGTTTATTTCTGTAAGTTTTACTTCAGTTTCACTCTGTTTTCTTGATTCCTCAGCCACCTTCTCCTGCTTCACTAGGAAAGTGGATGATAACTTCAGCACAGTTGGAGACATTTTTGTTTTATAGAGAAATTAATCTTGTAATGTTGAGTCCCTGGCCTTGAATAGTGTAATTAGGTGTAACTGTTGAGTCTTGCTGACCTAAGTGATGAGAAAGCTGTGTTAAGTCTGTTAAGTAAGAGTTGTAAGAAATCTTGTAACCATTTACCTTTCAATGCTTTGCAGATGTTTTGGGGGTTTTTAAAAAGAAATTAAATTAAATTTACTTTTTAAACAGGGCAATGTATTCCAGGATGCTGTCTTCAATCAAACTGTTACAGTTATTGAGAGAGAGGATGGATTGGACGGAGAGACGTGAGTGAAAGTTGCCTGTAATCTTGATCTTGTATGGTTGGACTGGCCGTGACTAAAGTATTTGTTCAGTGGTCAGAATGGAATAGACAACAGATTTGGTGAGATCCTTACTGCATAGACCCAATTTTTGGAGGAAAGATAGTTGAAAACTGGCAAGAAAAATATTTTACAAGGTGGTAGCTGGCTTTCTGTCATTCTTTTCTCAGACTGATCATTATTCTGAGCTATGTTTTATGTGCCTCGAAAATTGCTCATTTTATGTAAATTAGATTTTAGTTGGAAAAATGGCCTTTCCAAATGATGAATCATTTACTGTGAACTAGGATAAAATTCATCTAAAGTAATTTTTTAAATCGAGTTGTGCAAAATAATCTAAAATCCAAGGCAGAAAAATCTAGTGCAATTGTTTTTAACTGGGCTTAGAATAAGGCTTAAAGTATTAAATAATTTTATCTTACTCCTTTTCCCACCAGATTGTCTGGAAAGCTGTTTGATGGGTTAGGTTATGGTTGTAATTAGTTATGGTGTTTCTCATGGAGTAAAGCCAGTTTGTATTTCTCCTTTTATGCCAGAATCTTCATGTATATGTTCCTTGCTGGTCTTGGGCTTCTGCTTATTGTTGGCCTTCATCAACTCCTAGAATCTAGAAAGGTAATTACAGTGAGTTACTTTTGTAGCCTTACTTCAAAAGCTGTCACAGTACTAGGCCCAGCCTAGTTCTTCATGGGTTCTTATAGATGTAAATCTTCTTTTACCTTTTTAAACTGAAACTCAAAGGTGAGACCTTGGATATATGGCATGAGCTCATTGAGACTTTCATCCACAAGTGCAATTAGTGTCCTTTGTGTACGCTCTTCAGAGTGACCTTCCTGCCTTAGAATGGTAAGTCTAAATTACTCCAGAATTTTTTTCCCTCAAACTCAGTAAGATTTCATTTTCTGCTTATTGCAGTTTTTCATGGCTATGTTGTTTTAAGCAACCCAGCTTTTATATTTGCTTTAGTGATCTTGATATAGGGATAATAATCCCTCCAGCCCACCCCCATGCTGCTAGGGATTGAGCCTAGGGAGTGTTGAGCTATATCTCCAGTCCTTTTGTGTTTTAATTTTGAGATGGTCTTGAAAGTTGCCCAGGTTGGCCTCACATTTGTGATCCTCAGCCAGGCTTGGTGGCGCATACCTGTAATCCCAGCACTCGGGAGGCTGAGGCAGGAGGATCACTGAGTTCGAGGCCAGCCTGGGCTACATAGACCTTGTCTCAAAAAAAATCAGAAAAGGGGCTGGAGATTTAGCTTGGTGGTTAGAGTGCTTGCCTTGCAAGCACAAAGGCCCCGAGTTCGATCCCCAGCACCAAAAAAAAAATTGTGATCCTGCCCCAGCCTCCTGAGTACCTGGGATTACAAGAATGTGCCACTTCGCCAGCTCACAGGGGTAATGTTTAATTAGCAAATCAGTCTTTTCATTTGGAAAAGCAGTAATTTGGCTGCAGTTGTCCTGCGGTTTTGTGGCTGCAGCAGTGAAGCCGCAATGCCAGCGCACCTGCCGCAGCCCTGGCCTCGCCCACATCTGTGTCTCCTGCCTCCCTTGTCCCTCCCTCTGGCTCCGGCTTCCCCACCCCACAGTGAGGAACCTGTTCTGTCTGCTCAGTGGGAAAGGATCACGCATTGTGTCAAATACAGTAACAGAATCTGCCGAGAGCCTTATTGCTGGGTGTTTATAGCTATCAGCCATTTCCATAATAGTTGGGGGTTTTCTGTAAATTCACGTGTTAGGCATAATTGTTTCTTCAGTTTGCTTTTCCACTTAAATGAAGCCACCTTTTAGTTACTCCATATATTTAAAATCTAATCTACGGACTATAAATAATAGATAGGTTTTGTTTTTTAAATTTCAGAACAAGGTCAAAAAAGGTGAAATTGTATTTCACATTCTGGTAGTTTTACTGCATAATACCCTAGGGAGAAAGTTTTAGGTTCTTAGATAAAAGTGAGATTTGTTCGCTAACTGAGGTTTTATGTTTGTAAGTGTGCCAACTGTTTTCGTGGGTTTCTAGCTGACAGTGTAAGACTGCGTGTATGCAACATTTCAGTAATTACTTCAAATTTTATTGACTGTGGAAATTTGTTCTTTGAGGTTTGATTCCCATATGGAAAGAAAATCATTGTATATACATTCTTACTTTGTCCTCCTCTGATATAATAATACGTGAAGGTATACAAAGGATAAAGGTATATAAATCCTGGAAATAATGTGTGAGGATTTATTATTTATTTTATGATGATTTTACTCTTTAGTGAATAAAATGTTTGAGTTAGGAGTATGATTAAAACTAGAAAATGGGCTGGGGATTTAGCTCAGTGGTAGAGTGCTAGCCTCGCAAGCACAAGGCCCCGAGTTTGATCCCAGCACCAAGAAAACCAGACAACAACAAAATAACTAGAAAACAGCGTAATTTGTCCAGTAAAATACTCATGAGTTTCTTGGTCAATGTTTTAAAATACTAAACAGTGAAAGGGGAGCTCCTTTAAAATTCATGTTGATGTTCTCCAGCGCAAGAGACCCATACAGAAGGTGGAGATGGGCACATCGAGTCAGAACGACGTTGACATGAGTTGGATCCCTCAGGAGACTTTGAATCACATCAGTAAGTGGTCTGACAAACTTGGTGAGAATGGAAATTAAGTATTTTAGATTTAGCAAAAAAGACTTGGCTCAGGACTGTTTAAAATCCATCTTTTCTGTTGTATATATAGACTTCAAGGATTTTAGTTTGTAGCGATTTCTGTGCTTTAATTTAGAAATACTGTACTTTCAGATCTGCAATTGATTTGCAGCCATGACGTTTTCTGTGTTCCTAATCTATTTCCTGTCTCTTTCTTTCCTGTTGCTTCAGTGCAGAGTAGAAGAGGTGAGGTGATTAATTTTTTAATGCTGTTTGCTAGAGGTTGGGGTGGGGGGGCTGCGTGTATAGCGCATGACTGCTTTATAGTGAGTTTCATGAGCATTGGGAACAGTTTGCTTGTACTACATTTTATTGGAAAAAAAATTTGGAGGAATAAACCTAAAATACTACCTGAGAGTTTCCCTAAGAAATATATGTTTTATTACATAGGCAGTTTGTTAGAATACTAATTGATATAAAGGAATGTAGAAATATTTTTCCAATTGTTGGACTTTCTATAAACATTTATTTTAAAAGAAATATAACATCATTGTAAAAAAATTGTGTAGAAGTGCAAAACTAGGACTTGCTGGTCACTTAAATATTTCCCACTAGAAAGGTAGGATAAATATTGTTTCTTTTACCAATATTCAAAAAAGAAATTGGTTTAAAACCTGTGCAAGTGGTGACAAAAGAATTTTCTCTCCTCCCCCTTTTTATTATCATATATAATCTTGGATTGTGTGGAATTTGTGTGTTCATCTGGCCATATTTTTATGTTTAAATTGTTAAAACTTTGGCTATTAGGATCCCCTTTGGGATCTTAACCTTTTGGTCTTAGAATGGTCTCTTATCTGTTGCTTCCCAAGATCTAAAATTTACTTTGTACCTTCTCTGCCCTAAACCTATAATTTACTGTGTCTTTAAAGAATAATACTAGAAAGTAAAATTCAGACATCTGGAGCTGGGTGTGGTGGCACATGTCTGTAATCCCAGGACTCGAGGTTGAGGCAGGAGGTTCACCATGAGTTCTAGGGCCATCTGGGTACATAGTGAGTTTAAAGCCAACCTGAACTACATAGGGAGACCCTATCTCAAAACAAAAACAACAAAAACAAAAACAAAAGGGAAAGCCATCCAGAATGTCATTAATGCCCAGCTTATTGTTTCTAAACTCTTGAGCTAGAAAATTTGTAAGTTTTAAAAATTAGGAAGTAACAGTATTTTCACTTGTGTTGTAATAATTTTGCACACTTTTCTTTGGGGTGCGCCTCCCCCTTACAAGATGCCTGGGAGCCGCGCGGCTCTGCCTGGAGCGTTCTGAGGAGTGGCCGGGGAGAGGTAGCTCAGCACGGGCCCCGCCCAGCTCTGGGGTTTCTTGTTGGGCGCAGGGGTGCAGGGTGGGACCCCAGCGTGGGAGCTCTCAGTTCTCTGTGATCGCAGTGTGCCCGGCCCAGCCTCACGTGGAGAACCACGGTGGTAGAAGACAGTTTTCTTAGAGGGAAGGAGATTACTTGGGAGAAACAGCCATTTCTCTTAGAGGTAGCACGTGGACTTAGGTACTAGAGGCCAGAATAAAGAAGACAAAGGGAAGGTTTGAGGAGCAAGGAGCAGGGTGTGTGCTGGAAGCGGAATTGCACCTCTCAGAGGCCCGAGCTGTGCTGGAGGCTGACACATCTCCTCGCCTCTCAGCACAGTGGCTGAGCCCAGCGAAGGAAGTTTTTCCTCAGAATTTGCATTTCACACTGGCTGCCACATCTTGACCCAAGTTTTTGGTTTTTCGTTTTGTTTTGTTTTGTTGTTTTTACTGTAAAGTGATGGATGAGCTGATTTTCATAGAAAAGTATAGGAACTTTGCTTAATAATAGTGTTTTAAACATACACACAGGGAAACCTTAAACAGAAACTGTAAGAATGTAGCTTTAAGGTTCTTACTAAGGGATCAGTTAGAAAACTTGTGATTTAAATGTCATTAATTTTAAAAATTCATCTGAGTTACTTGTACTGCTCCCCCTGGGTGAGATGGGAAGGTAAACGGATGTGTGTACAGTCTGAAAAAGGGAAGGAGGCCACTGACATTTTGCTTTGTCATTTTTAAAAATGAAAAATATTGCAATAAGTTACAGTTTTACTATCATTCATTAGATGGCATTTTAAAAAACATCTTTTAAATGGGTAATGTAGGCATTTTCAGGTCTACCTCATTCAGTATCATTGAGGAATGGCATGAATTTTACACTTACAGGATTTTTTTTCATAAAGTTTAGGCGTCACTCTTCAAAGTTAAAGTATTTTGATCTTAATTTGTTGAAGCTTAAAAAATTTTTTAAGTGTTTTTTGGGGGAGTGGTAAGTGGGAGTTTTTTAATGGCTATAAAACATGATTGACTTAATACATCAGTGATTGTTATTTGTTTAAGTAACATGCTTTGTCCTGTGCTGTTACAGTATTAGGGACCATTTTCCCTAAAGCCGAATGGCCACAGAATGCTTTACCCTGTTTCTCACCTGTCTGCTGCTTCCTTTGATGTGTGGAACACTGAGCAGATGAGCCGGGTTTTAGACTCCTGGGGCAGGAAGCCCAGTGGGCTGCCCTTCTGATGGGTTAATTTCTATGCGGAAACCAGCATTGAAGTTCTTCGGAGACCCTTCTCATGTAGTCCCAGCATCGAAACTCATGCAGGTGCTCGAAGTTACTGGGGGTGAATAATCACCACCTGATATCTGTGTAGTAATAGTAATTGTCCTCACAGATGGTGGTTAGATTGGAAAGATGATATTCAAGATATTACTTATTTTAAGAAATTACTTGGAAATTGGTCAGTGGCGAAAGGGCAATAGTTGCTAGTCTGAGCTTTTCTGAAAAGTCTAATAAAAGTTGTAGGTGTTGCATTCTTCACCACGAAAATGCGTCTATGCTGCAAACTCAGTTTTAGGCAAGCGAAGGAGCTCCCGAAACCTACCATTGCTAACCTGTTCCATGTACTGAGGGCAGCTTTCATGTGAGTTGCAGATTCGTCTTAATATTTCAGTCCTGAACACTTAAATGTTACCCCCCCTCTCCCAGGGGTTGAATGCAGGACCTTCTTGAATGTGCTAGGAGAGCACTCTACCACTGAGCTGCACCCTTTTGTATTTTATTTTGAAACAGGGTAATTGCACAGGCTATCCTCAAACTTGTGATCCTCCTGCCTCAGCCTGGCAGGTAGCTGGAATTGTGGACATATTCTTTTTTTTCTTAGATATTTACTATAAAATTTTTTTTCTATAGACATTTACTCTAAAATTTTAAAATAAGGGAAAATGTTTTAAAAAATATGCTTATTGTCTATATCGTAGGAACTACATATTAGTTCCTTCCATTGTTGCTGGGACAAAATACCCTGACACCCCCAATTTAAGGAAGGAGAGGTTTATTTTGGCTCACGAATCAGGCCATAGTCAGCTGGCTCCAAGGCAGGATGACACGGCAGAGGGGCCTGGAGGGCAGAAGCAGAGAGAGAAGAGAGGAGCTGGGGAGACAGAAGAACCCTTCCAGGCCGCCCTCAGGTGACTTTTTCCTCTGGCCAGATTCCACTTGCCAACAGCAGGCCAGCTGTACTGCCCCTAATCCAGTCACCTCCCTAATGCCCCGCCTGCGGTCGCAGGAAGCTTTGGGCACACCTGGGTAGAAAGCGTAACAGTGCGGTAGAAATTTTCATGGAGAAAAGATCTTTCAGGCAGTTTTTTTTTCCTCTTTCCTAAAATGTTCATAAACAAATTCCATATTTGTGTGAAAGTGCTTTTTCCCAGCTTTTTATTTTTTTAACTGGAGAAATGATTGGGGGGTAGGAAGGATCTCGGTACATTGTCCAGGCTGACCTTGAATTTGGGCTCACATGCTCCTCCTGCCTCAGCCTCTGGAAGAGCTGGGACTACAGTCGCATGCCACAGTGTCCAGGTATACATGTCTGTTTTTCCCTCCCTCTTCAGTGATTTTTATTTATAACATATTGCACAGTGAGCAGTTCTTAGACCTGATGGATAAAGTTCTTGTAAAAAGTAAGAAAAAAATAGTGGCTGGGGATTTAGCTCAGTGGTAGAGCTCTTGCGTAGCAAGCACAAGGCCCTGAGTTCAATCCCCAGCACCCCCCCAGAATATACCCAGAAAATAAGAAAAAATAATACTGGTCAGAAAGAAGATACATCCAGTCTTTTTTGCTTTCTTCCTCTCAGTAAGTAAATATAAATATAAGAAACGCAACACGAATTGATTTTGTTAAGTAAGCCCTAGCAGAGTCCGATTTAGGAGATGAGGAGGAAGATGAGCAACGATAAAGCGGATGAGCATGGATCGGGTTCGGCACCGAAACACTCAGGTCTTTATTCAGGGCTGAGTCCAGGTAGATTTACTGATGCAGACTGCATGATCATCTTTATAAAGATTAAGTCATTCGTTGCTAACCAACACGAATGTGTTGGGGCTGCACATGCCATCCTTTAAAGCTGTTTAAGTGTTTCCTTATGCATGTGTAAACATTTCCAGTCGTAGAGCTAGAGATTGGCGTGATGTCCACAACAGCACAGTAACCAGGCTCAGGTGTTTGCCCTTCGTAGGCACGAAAGTTGCCTTTTAACTGTAGGTACCGTGAGGGGCCGCTGAAGGTTATCTGTGAAACCTGGAGCTGGTGAAGGGGCATCACTACTAGATGCTGTCCTTGGCGTCGTGCGTCCGTCCTTCCAGCCTAGTGTAAGGTGGCGCAGGTGCCTCTTGGCCTGGTAGCCTGTAGCAGTCAGGAGCTCAGAACGTTCTCTTTTCTTCCAGACAAAGCCTCTCCGAGAAGGCTGCCCCGGAAGCGGGCCCAGAAGCGAGCAGTGGGATCTGATGAGTAAATGTCCTTGGGGAGCTGTTGAGTCTGTGCTTGCCCACCCTCGTGTTCGCCCGCCAGCAGTTAGCGCAAAGACGCACAACACCATGGGAGGCATCTAATCCTTCAGTGGACTGAGCAATCCGAGTGTGGCGATAACATTGCTGAAAACGCACTGCATTCGTTTCTCTAAAGTAACAAATTTGGTTTTTTTTTAAACCATTAAAATCTGTGTGTGTGCGTGTGTATGTGTGTGAGCAGTCGGACTTACAGAATCGTTGCAGAACTACCTGAACCTGCCTTTAGAATACTAAACGCAAGCTGTGGGCTCTGCTTTCTGACAGTTTCTGATTTTTGCCCCCGAACTCAATATTTGCCTCCAATATGATTATAGACCCCCCACCTTGAACTGTTTTAAGGGAACAATTTGTTTCTTCCTTGAAATTGTTCAGATCCCAACTGATGGCACAAAGGAGCATTTTGGTCATTGCTCTCACAACTGGTATTCTAAAGGCCCAGGCGAGCGTGGCTGCTTTCGTAGCAACAGACTTGTTTTGGTATTTTGCTGCTGTTTACTCTAATATGCACCTTCAGAAAATGTCCCAAATCGATTCGGGGAATTTGGGGATCTCTCTAGCAACAAAATTGTGAAACATGAAGTTCTGCTCATGTTGATGTATAAATCCCAACCCTACCACCTTTTTTCTAACAAAAAGAAAACAGTGCGTTTGTGCAAACTGAGTGGTGGTGTCCATTGTCAGTTTGGCCTGGGGAGAGCTCCGGAATGATCTCAGAGCTGCTCAGTGTTCAGGTTTTGTTTTGAAGAGAATTCTGTTCTCCTTTGTAGGAGGGTCCTTTCCTAAGAAAAGTCACCTTGGTGTGTGACCA
This sequence comes from Hystrix cristata, assembly GCA_004026905.1. Classification (NCBI taxonomy): domain Eukaryota; kingdom Metazoa; phylum Chordata; class Mammalia; order Rodentia; family Hystricidae; genus Hystrix; species Hystrix cristata. Next base: position 42,902 of record PVJO010006718.1, read on the forward strand.
AGCAGATCACATTTCAGGGACAGAGATAGATTTCAACTAATCCAAATCCACAAAAAGATAAATTGGAAAATTTTGTGTTTGTTTCTTGTCTAATCTCTTTGAGTTTTGGTGGTCAACACCTTTTTTTGGTTAATGTAGAAAATTCTAAAAAATTAACCTTTTAAGACCTTAGGACCAAAATTATAAATTGTGTCTCATAAAATCCTCTTAGAGGGTTGCTCTCACCTGGGTAGTGAATTGCATTTGGCCTTGTTGTCAGACTGCATGAAGGGTGAAGTGAATTTCATGTGAACAGGTAAGAGGCTTTCCCCCGTCTCGAAGCTGTACAAGAAAATGGTAAGTGAAATGTTAGTCACTCTTTAATTCCTGACCTGTGTTCATTCCCATCTTTGGTATAATCTGCTCGCCCTACTCACATCCACACAAAAAAGAAAAGGAAAACAACAAAACAAAATGCACAAACAAATTCCAAGCTGTGTAAGTATTTAAACATTTGAGCCTAAACCAGTGACAATAGAAGTTTATCGTTAATCGCTTTGCAAGTAGGGGCCGGGGTATCCAGTCACCTGCAGTGGCATCGCTGGACTATATAAACTTTCCGTACCTGTAATATAAAGCATTGAGTTTTTAATTGGGGTGTGTGTTCTGTAGTTGGTTTTGAAAACATAGTGAGTCTAAGTTACTGCATGACTTTTGGCTTAATGTAATATAGGAGACCTTTCTCGTTCTCAAGGAACGTTTTCTGCGACTCACTTTGTGAAACTTCTAGAACACAGTGCAGTTGAGTACATGGACAGCACTTTGTGGCTTCTCGAGGTCCCTGAAGCACCTCGTGGGTAAGTGGGCCTTTGCCTTACACACCAGTGCCTATCTCTGAGGCCAGGTTCATGCTCAGAAAGGTCGCTGTATTATTTGTCATGTTTGTTTCTTAGAATAGATTGGCAACAGTGGAAATTTAAATTGTCAGATGCCAGGACCTGCTATAGCATCAGCATTTAGCAGAAACTAACTCCATAATATTAGAATGGAATTCAATTCCACACATGGTTTGTTCAAGCACACTTAATAAGTAGCCTATTTTTAAGTCTTTTTCAAATGTAAATACTTGGATAAGCTTTTGTTTTAATATTTTAATTTGCACCACCAACCATGGTTTCAAAATTCACCCTCTGAGCAGCTTGGTTTTTAGAATCTGTAACATGAGTTTGAGGATCTTGTTAGGCAGGCTGTTGGATGTGAGAAGGGTGTCCTAAACCCCAGTGCTTGCTCTGGTTGTGTTGCTTCCGTTCTCATGGTCTCCCTCAGAGCACCAGAGAGCAGGGCTGGGGAAGAGCCTTCAGGTTGGAAGCATAAGGGCAGGGGGAAGATAAGAAGGAAAGAAATATTCATGTGCTGTTAGTGAGGGTTTGAATCTTCAGCGGCTTCAGAAAATGTGGCTCTGAAAGGCAGGAAAGGTGTATTTAGACTTTAAGAAACATTAAAGGCTGGGTGTGGTGGGACACACCTGTAATCCCAGCACTCAGGAAGCTGAGGCAGGAGGATCGCCATGAGTTCGAGGCCAGCCTAGACTATACAGTGAGACCCTGTCGCCAAAAAAAAAAAAAAAAAAAGCCACTGCCTTAAACGTGCATTTGTAGCACATTAGCCTAGAATTGTGTTTTGGCTCAGTTGAAGAGAAAGAAATGGCAGTAATGTAACATTGAGACCCTCATTTACTGACTCGATTGTTTTAGAGTACAGTGGACAAGTGTAATAATACACAAGGCTTGTAGACACTGATCTTTTGGAGTAAAGTGGTATCCAGATTCCTGGTATGAAGAAAAATCTGCTTGTTTTTGTGCATTTGAGTAAGGGAATCTGTGTGTGGTCGTGATGGGGCCTGGCTGTAAGGCTTGGCGTGGCCTTGAGCTCCGTGGCACTCCCACATCCCTCTGCGTCCCTCTGCGTCCCTCTGCCTTGGCCTCCCCTACTGGGGAGTAGCTGGGACTGTAAGCCTGGACCGCTGAGCCCAGCATGAAATAGTTAATTGGGCAGTACACATCCTTTCTAAGATTTTGATAGTTCCAAAATGAGGTGTTACTGCGAATTGAAGAACATTTCCAGATACATTTGAGATGCTTGCATGGTTTTGGATGGCATTATTCATAGCCATAGAGTTAAAATCCATAACTTTGCTGCAGTTTTCAAGTCCTTTGCCCTAATCACTTGGCAACGACTCCTGCTGCAGGTTTCTTCAATCTTGCTTTCTGTGAAGGGTGGACCATGTACAGACAGGAGTGTCAGGTTTCCCCGCACTGTCTGCATCTCTGAGAACATCAGCCTTAGAGATACTTGGAGGGAAACCTGGAAAACGACTTGCAGACATCCGAGTGGTAATGTTCCGGGGACGTGTGCGGACTAGGAGTATGGTGCTCAGGGCGCTCAGGTCCCCGGCCAGCACAGTGACTGCTGTAGTGGGAAGCAGGAGGGAGCGCAGCCTTTGGCCTCCTCTCCCAGAGGGAGGTGGCGCTGTTCCCGGGTGAAGATGGAAAGCAGGCTGCTGATAGTGCTCAGTTAAGGGTGCCTGGTACTAAATATGGCGTCAGCGCTGTCATCTTCCATTACCATGTTAGGGTGGAGGTTTTATGAAACCAGGTGTCTGGGCAGCACTTGTCCAGAGCCCAGCGACCAGAAGGTTGCAGTAACCCGGCGCTGAATCTGTGTCCACTTGCCCTGTCTCTTGGTGTGACCCCTGCGGCCTCATGGCCTCCTTTGTCTTGCACATCAGAGCCTTGCTTGTGGCGGTCCATGGCATCTTTGACACTCGATTTTATGGTAACTCATCTATCCACAGACCCCTGTTAAATCTCTGTTAAATCACACACCTGTTTAAATGTCTCCCTGAAGAACAGAATCATGATCTTTAAAACGTTTTCTGCAAGACACATTTTAAAAGTTGATTTGGTTTTAAGCTTGACGAGTTGAAGGACGCATCTTCCTGTTGGAGTTGAGTTCAGTATCCACTTGTGTTAGAAGCCAGGTGTCCCCAACCTGCCTTCCAGGTTGAGACTTCTGGTTTTTCTGCCTGGTTTTGGATTTGCCTTAGGCACAGCAAGACATTGAGAAGAAAATCCAGCATACCTGGGAGACGTAAAAGAAGTGCTTTTTTCCTTTATAGTACTGGGTATTGGACCCAGGGGCTCACACATACTAGGCAAGCACTGGACTCTTGAGCTGCACCTCCAGCCCTTTGTTGCTTCTTGAGTCAGGGCTTTGCTGAGTCGCTCAGGCTGGCCTCAAACTTGGAATCTTCAGCTTCAGCTTTGTAAGGAGCTGGGATCACAAGAATGTACCACCACGCTCAGCTCTTACTTAAGGTTTAAAAATCATGAAGGTAATTTATGCCCTGCTTTGTTCCCCCGCATCCCTTACACAGCCTTCTGTGGGTACTTGTGACAGTCCATCACCCTGTTGACGTGTGTGTCCCCTGCCAGGCTGTGAGCCCCAAACCTTGTGTAGTATCTCCAGCTTCTAGTTGAACGTCACTGGAAGCATGTAGCTGAGTGTTTACGGAAGGGACAAGAAGGTGCAGGCCAGCTTCTGCTCGCTGTCCTCCACATGGCCAGTGTGGAGGACGCCTAAATATGCCTGCGACATGCTCGCCGCCTGTGATGTAGGAGCCCGCGGGGCCCATGGAGTCTGCCCTGCTGCTGAGCAGTGGCAGCCGGTTGCGGGGTGCCGTGGGTTCTGTTGTAAGTGGAGAGCCACTCTCGTGTCATCCGAACTGCCTGGTCCTGCTACCCTAGTGTCATGTGACTGAGTGCTCCTCTTCTAGAGGTGGCCCCTTACACAGACGAAAACCCCACGTCCCAGCCTTGGCCCTGCCCCCAGCTCCCACTCAGCTCTGAGGCCCATGTGCCTGCCTGTGCCCTTGTGAGAACAGACAGCGTGGGAGGCCCAGAGTGGGGAAGGCACGTGGTACTTGGTGGACTTCATGCGAAGGGATAATGACATCTGCGGGGTACGCAAGTGGAGAATGTTCTTCTGTGGCTAACAAATAAGCATTTGGGGCTGGAGTCAAGTGTAGCACACACCTGTCATCCTGGTTCTCTGGGAGGTTCAGGCAGGGGGATTGTAAGCTCAAGCCCAGCCTGGGCAGTGCAGTGACTTAGCAAGACATTGTCTCATAAATGTAAGCTGCGTGTGGTGATGCACGCCTGTAAGGCAAGCGTCCCAGGCAGGAGGATCTCAGTTCAAAGTCAAAACCGATAATAATATGTAGGAACAACCAGTAATAGAAAGGGGCCAGGGATGTAGCTCAGTGCGAAGGCCAGGGGTTCAAACCCAAGTACTGGAAAGAAAAGTCAGGTCCGGGAGCGTGGGCTGGGTCTGGAGCCCATCCCTGGCGGGTCCCTAGTGTTAACGAAGCCCTGGGTTTGGCTCCAGCCCCTGGAGAAGAGCAGAGGAGGCCAGGTGGGTGTGCTGTGCCAGGCTGGGGCGGGGGCAGCGAGGCTGGTGGGCACCTGTGTGACCGATGTGTCAGCGCTGCGTGCCTGGCCCTGGGGACATTGGCGAGGCTGTGCGTCCTTTGCTGGCGTGCTTGGTGTTCAGAGCACTTGAATTCGTCCCTTAGAATTCCCTTCACTGCAGACTGGGTCGGCCCCATTCCTGAGCGAAGCTTTCCGCACCATCGGTCACACTGTGTGCTTGCACTCCAGAGGGGGCCTGGGGAGCTGTGGGAAGCGCAGTGTCCCCTCACCCTCCACAGCAGGCTTGGGAGCTGGGACGGTGCCTGTGTGGTGACAGCACACCTGGGTGCAGCCCTCCGACTCTGGGACTTCACAGTCCCGAGGGGATGTTGGGTTGGCTTGTGCCGTCACAGTTCAAGCCAAGCTACATTTACAGATAGCTCCCTGGACAGGCTCTCAGAGACCTGTGCCGTCCTTTTACCTCCACGGTGAGAGGAGGCAGGTGGCCTGGTCCGTGTGAGAGCAGGGCTTTGTCCCCTGACTTCCCAGAGTTGTCTCTGGCCTGTCCCCAGGTGTTAACCGCTGGGTTCATCTGGGGCCCTGCCCAGAGGCCCGCAGTTGAGCGAGGCTGTGGCTGGTGGCACGTGGGTCACAAGGTGGTTTTTGCCAGTCTGCGAGTACCACACTTGGGGCCCTGTCTACACTACAGGTCACACAGCGTGCCCAGGCCCTGTCACCTGCCGGCCTCTCCATCCCTGCCCGCTCTCCTTCTGCACACTGGCCCCCAAAGCCCCCCGCCTGTCTCCGGCTGGAGCTGCCCGACCTGCATTCCGCTTGGTGGTTTCCCTTCTGGCCCGAGCAATCCTCACCCACGCAGCCCAGGAGCTGGGGTTGCAGGCCTGGGCCGCTAAAGTTGCACGTGGCCGTAAGTCTCGAAGAGCCCAGAGAGTTGGCTCATGGGATTTAATAAACGGTGTTCTTCACCCAAGTTATTAATGAATGATGGACGATTTTAGCTCTTCTGTGAATCACAGCTAGATTTCAATTCTCTCCACTTCACAATCTAACAATTCGAAGAATTTTGAGGAAATCTGAATTTATTCATTTTGGCCAAAATACCTTTGGCCACAATATCTCTTTCAGGGGCTGGGGATTTAACTCAAGTGGTGGAGTACTTGCCTGGCAAGCACAAGACCCTGAGTTCAGTTCCCCCCCACCTCAGTCTTTCTGCGTTTCCTAATCACTGTAAGAAATTGCCAGGCGTGGTGGCACACACCTGTGATCCCAACACTCAGGAGGCTGAGGCAGGAGGATAGCTGCAAATTCGAGGCCAGCCCTACATAGTGAGTTCAAGGCCAGCCTGATCTACATAGCGAGATCGTGTCTCAAAACAATAAAAAGCGGTCTTGGATTGGCTGTGGGTGTGAGGGATTACTGGGGATTGAAACCAGGGCCTCCGCAGTGAGCTACATCCCCAGCCATTTCTTTGAATTTTTATTTTAAGGTAAGAGACGTTCTCACTAAATCACTAAATTGTCCAGACTGAACTGGAATTTGGAACCTCCTGCCTCAGCCTCCCAGAGCACTGGGATTACACATGTGTGCCACCACACCCAGCCTTTAATTCTAGCACTTGCACACTCGAAATGTGACTTTGGGCTGCACACTTTAATCAGGTTTATTGTAAAATGTTCAGCAGCGTGACGCTCTATGTGGTGATTATCTCTGAACTGTTACTTGCGTTTCTTTTGGGTCTGTTTATAGCGCAAGTGGAGGCAGTCACCCCTTCCGATTCTTGTGCAGAATATTCCTGCTCTTTAAGATCTCTGGACACAGGCTGGGGGTGTAGCTCAGTGCAGAGTGCTGACTGGCAAGTGCAAGGCCCCCAGTTCAATCCCCAGCACCCAAAAGATCTGGACACGAGAATTTTTAAGTCTGGTAAGCCTGATGCGGAAGCGAGACCTGCCTTTTGCGGTTATTTCCAGCAGCCTGACCGCCCTGCTGTTGGCAGCCGCATCTTCATTTCCCCAGCCCTTCTTGAAGCCGGGTCAAGTGTGTGTGCAGCGTGGGGTGCGTCCAGTGCACAGCTTATCTAAAATACTACGTGGAAAGAAGGAAAAAATATTACAAATTGGATCTTAATTTCCTCCTGGAAGTTATTTTAAAAGTCACATCCTTTCTGCGTGTGACATTTTGACACTTCAAATAATCTAGGGGTCATGCAGCATCGGGTGTTTTAAGATGGCTTGCTGTGCGCAGGGCTGTCGCCCTCTTAGATCGCCGTCAGGACTCCGCCCCACCGCAGGAGGCTCCTCCCTCCTGGTGGCGCTTTGGTGCCCAATGACGGCCACGCGCGACAGTTCTGAGCCAGCGAGGGAAGCTTTGATCGCTTTGTTCTCTGACGCGGTGAATTAACGCGTCCTTCATAGAGGAAGTAACCGAATTAGAGGCTGCACAGACTGCAGAATCGGTCCTTGTAACTCTGTAATATTTTCAGTCTTTTCTACTGAAAAGTTTCGAAGAATAAAAGACATCAGGACAGTAAGAACCAGCATTTTTATGTCTTCTCTACAATGTTTGGAACAGTATCAAATTTCGGATTAATCCGGAAGTCTAAAAAAATACATCAGAATGCTAAAGCAGTTTTCATGCTAGGGTGGTGGGTCCTTTTTCCTCTTCAAAATGTTTGTAATGTGCTTATATTTTATAACGGAAGCAATAAATGCGAATGTTAAGTTCACCTGAGCCTTGTATGATTAATGTCATGATCACTGGTTTTGGACAGATTTTCTGCAGTCCAAAAGAAAATGAACCGATTTTTAAAACTTGGATGTATTGTCACTTATCAAAAGTTAGGGGGGGGTGTGTTTTGGGGGTTGAACCCAAGGCCTTCCCACTGGGTGACATCCCAGCCCCTTTTCACTTTTTAAGATTTTGAGACAGTCTTGCTATGTTGCTAAGTTGCCCAGCTGGGCTCGAGTTTGTGACCCTCCTGCCTCAGCCTCACAGAGTGCTGGGGCCATTAGATGAGTTGTGTGAAAGGGGGGAAACGACGGAAGAGGGACCGGGGTTTAAGGTTTTTGGTCACTAGTACTGCAAAATGAGTAAAGCAGCAGGCAGCAGAAGACATGACAACGGGGCTTCAGGATAAAAGTGGCTTGGGGTCTCTGATCTTTCCGAGCTTGCCCAGTGAGGCCAGTGGGAACGACTGAGTGACCTCCCAGGTGCGCAGAGCTGTCCACTGGCCATAGCGGACGCGCCGGGAGGAAGGAGACCAGGGGAAGCCGCGTGGTGACGGGCCTTCCAGCACGGTTGCAGGGCAGGGCCAGTCCGGGGTGAGGGTGCACGTGTCAGTCCCAGCACGTGGGACATCACTGCGTTTCTTAGAAGGGCTCGTTGGTGATGTGTGTCTGTGGGCCCGAGTCTCCTAACTGTAAGTAGGGACTATAGTGTCCCGCACGCCCAGAACCCTCCAAAGGCGGGGAATTGCCTGGCTGTGCTTTGCTGCCCTCTGCTGCCTGCCTGTGGCATAGCAGCGACCTCGCGGTCCACGCCCAGGCTGCCTCCCAAGGCAAACTGTCTGTGCCACCAGCCGGCCACCTGCGAGGTGCCTGTGCCCCGCCCTGCCCCAAACCACTCGGCAAGAGATGTCCGTGAATGGCCTTGCAGGGCTAAGTTCCTCGAGTGCTTCGTATGAGTAAAAGGTCCCTAATGCCACCTGCAGAGCTGGCCGGTCACCCTGTCCCAGGGGAGAAGCAGCCTCCAAGCAGACAGAGCCCGCCGCCCACTGAGCCCATCTCTGTCTACACGTGTGCTGGCCTTCGGCCCACAGATCGGTGTCATCACCCGGTTGGTGGCTACTGGAGCCAGCCGGGCTGAGTCCGGATGCGCCCACCCTTGGTGGGAGGCCTTGGTGTCCCCACCGGCGGAGCCTCACCTGGTGAGGGTTCAGAGGGTTCGGTTGCACATCGCGTGTTCGGCTCACTCTCGAAAGGTCCCACAGGTTGTAAAAAGCCAATCTCCATGTGACGCGTTGTAGCTTGCTCCTTGTCCTCACCTAAGCTCGGTCACTGCCGTCCTGCTGAGGGTCTGCCGCAGCAGCTTCACGACCGACTCGGAATTTGGCCTCTCGTTTTTCCTCCTACTGAGTGCAGCCCCGCAGGACAGGGGAGCCGGGTAGAACACGAGTGTCCTCCAGGCCAGCGCTGCCCAGCGCTGGACTCTCCTGTCCCCTGCGTGGGGACACCACCACCTGGTGGCTGCCCTCCCACCCATCTCTGGATGGCTCTGCTCCTGCTGTGGCTTCCGCCCAGGGCAGCTTCCTGTGGCTGCCAGTCTTCTCAGGAGAAACACCCTTTCTTTCCCTTATGACAACTCTGCTTGAAAAGAGCCATCACTTTTGTCACCTTTCAGGCCAGGCGTGGTGTGCACAGCTGTGATTCTAGCTCTTCAGCAGGCTGAGGCAGGAGGATGGCAAGTTCGAGGCCACCCTGGGGTGCATAGTGAAGCCCTGTCTCTAAATAAAGCCTGAAGATGTAGCTCAGCGTTTCCTGGGTTTAGTCCCTGTGTGGAAAAGACAAGTCATCCTCTAGGACTGTGGTGTAGCTGGTGGCCGAGCACTTACCCAGCATGCCTGAGGCCCGGGGATCAGTCCTCAGCACTGTAGAACAGCCCCATCTTTTACCCAGGCTGAGCTAACAGGCAGTTCTAGAATTTATTTTTCTGCAGTGTTCCCAGGGGGTAACTGTTCTCAAGGACATACCTGTCTTTATGTAGATGTTGGGAATCTTACAGATTTTATTTTATTTTGAGACGGGGTCTTGGTCGCAGTTCAGGCTGGCCCCAGACTCACGGTGGTCCTCCTGCCTCAGCCTCCTGAGTGCTGGGATTACAGGCCTGCACCACCATGTCTGGCAATGCTCCTTGGTCTTTCCCCTCCGGCAGCGGCGTTTGCAAACTGAATCTCGTATGAGCTTTGGGGTTAGGGTTCAGCTGTTTCACACTGCCAGGTTCGGGTCCCAGAGAGTTTGACTGGGGCTCACTGCTGGGGCCCAGGAGGCTGCACGTTTGGAGAGCCCTGCAGGCCCCCACAGCCCCTGCACGCCCCCAGAAGGCCTGGATCCCCTCATGGCATTGGCACTGCCTCCTGGCCATGCAGACTGCATCCTCATGTGTCACCCTCTGTGGGACCCAAGGGGACACGCCGGGTGAGGGCTCCCAAGTGCCCAGCTGGCTAGTTGAGGAAAGTCTGACAGCACCATTCTAGGTAAACGGAGGCCTTTCTGCGCACGGCTCAGCCAGCCGGAAAGGGAGCCGGGGGGACACAGGCAGGCTGACCCCACCATCCTCCTCCACCCCGTGGCACCCTGGGCCTCCCTGGGAGGCACCTGCCTGCCCCGTCACACATGCATGTCCTGGAGTCCCCTCAGCTGCAGTGTGGCACCGGTCATTTCCCTGACCTCAGCCGCCACGTCCTGTTTCCTGTCAGTTGGAGCCGCCAATTCCTCTTGGCAGGCCCACTCCTGCCGCTCATTTCTTCAGCTCTCTTTGGTTTTTTTTTTTTTGTTTTGTTTTTGTGGTACTGAGCATTGAACCCAGCAGGGCCTTCACACTGAACGATATCTCCAGCCCTTTATTTTTTTATTTTGAGACGGAGTCCTGCCGAGTGGCCCAGGCTGGACTCAAACCTGCAGTCCTCCTGCCTCAGCCCCCAGGAGTGCCGGATCTTTTCAGTGCAGACCTTGCCACCCCACCCGCCGCTGGGCTCTGGGGCCACAGGGACCCGCGGCTCTTGTGTGTCGAGGAAGCACGTGCTTTGCAAGCACCGTGAGCTGCCACTCTGGGCGCTGTGCTGTGCTGCGCTTTCCCTTCCCCGATCGCCTTGCAGGACGACCCTGGTTAGCACTTGATGGTGTTTGGGGGTCAGGTTCGGGGTCCGCCTGTGGCGGGGGCAGCCGGAAGGATGCTGAGTCCTTCTCAGCGTGGCACCTCAAGGGCCACCTGCCGCTGCCGGTTGGCCCATTGGCGGTGGGGACGCTGTCACCTGCTGAAACAGTGTTCCCAGGCCCCGCCCACCCTCAGCGCGCAGAGCTGCATTCATACCCAGTCGGCAGTGCCCGGGACAGCCCTGTCGGCCGGAGGAAAGCCGAGGGGGCTCTGGGAGGTGCGAGGAGGCAAACCACACGATGTCTCCCAGCCGCGTGGCCCCCCGCTTCCCTCCCGCACGCGCCGCATTCGTGCTGCCGCCCACGTGGGGCTCTCGGGAGGGCGCGCGTGTGGCTGAGCTCCACGGGGGGTGCGCGGTTCCTGCTTCCGGGAGGGGCCAGTCACACGCAGGACCCCTCCAGAGACGCGGCGCTCCGGGCCACTCCAGGGGGAGGGCGGCGCAGAGGGGGCTGCGTGCTGCACCCTTAAGTCGGGTGCCTCCCCGTGGCCTGCGCCTGGCCTCACGCTTTGCACCCGGGCGGCGAGGGGGAGCGGCGGGGACGTCCCGCGGCCGCTCGGGTCACCTCTCCCTTTGCTCTTTCAGACGCAGGAGGAGGGAGACGCACTGATCACCGACAGCCGGCCGCTCCAGGAAGACCCTGTATGTCCGCGTCCGCACCCTGCGGCTGCTGTGGAACCTAACACAGCGCCACCGCCCTGGGCCACTGCAGCACCACTGCTGGCAGTGGCTGCGTCACTGGAGCGTTGAGCCAGTCAGCAGCTGCTGTGCACGGATCTTGGCGGAGACTTCCCAGGAAGCCAGGCCCTGCTGCCAGCCACAGGGATGGGGATGGGGATGGGGATGGGGTCCCCGCCAGCGGGGCCTGGAGGAACCCGGGCTCGGGCCGTAGGCTCGCTGGGGCCAGCATGCTCTCACCCGTGACGTAGGTGGTGGCGGAGGGCAGGTCTCCAGGACAGGACCCGGCCGCAGGGGAGGCTGGCCTGGCTGTGTGGTGCTGCATGCAGACACACAGGTGCATGAACGCGTGTTCTCAGGCCTCCCGGAAGGAGCTCCTCCCTGGGGTCTTTCACTGTGTGATGTGGGGCAAGCTGAACTGCACTGAAGCCAAATGGACTGAAATAAAGTGCACTGTAAAGCCCCGGAATGAGTATGCATCATGCGCCAAGTGCCAGCCCAGGGAATCCAGGCGAAGGACACGGTGCCCAGCCCCGTCTCTGCCTGGCCGTATCCACCCGTGAGCACTTGCAGCAGGAACACATTCAGGGTGGCAGGGTGGGAGGGAGACGGGGTGCTCTGAAGCTGCAGACAGGAGGAGGGGAAGGTGAGGACACGGGGCCCCAGAAAGGGGCATTGCATCCAGAGAAGGAAGAGAAAATTGCAGACTGCTCAGCTTCTGAGCGGCCAGCCCATGACCTAGAGGCACCCATGTCCTCTGGGGCAGCCCTTTCCAGTCCTGGGACACAATGCCTGAGTGTACAGCTTCTGAGAGGAGAGGATTATCTTGGCTTGTGGCTCCAGGGGGTTCGGTCCATGGTCTCTAGGCAGCTGTTGTGGACCTCGTGGCAGCCAGGAAGCAGAGAGGGTGACAGCAGGAGAAGAAGGGCCCAAGGACAAGATACCATCCCAGTTGCCATGCCCACACAGCCCACTCCCTTCAACAGAGCCCCACCTAAGTGTCCTAAGTGTCTCTCACCTCCAAAATGTCATCAAATCTGACTCCATCTGTGCCTTAAACCTCAGAAGAAATTAGAGCCCCTGGGATCCAATCGGCTTCTGAAATCCCCACCTTGGGGCATGTGGGATTTGGGGACATTTTAGATCCATACTCTGACTCCTGATAAATGAGTATGACAGGGACAGATCCAGAAGCTGCATGTTCAAGGAAATGGAAGTGAATTCAAACCCAGAGGCTGGCAGGGAGGGGCACTCGGTGGGCTCAGAGTGAGACCTGGGATCCCTACCTGTATCACACGAGTGGTTGTCACACGTCAGCACATCAGAAGCCCCAGGATTTGTCAGCAGACTTCAGGCTCTGCCTGGTTGCAGGCCAGGGCGATTTCTGACTTCCAACAAAATTAAACAGACCCCTTTCTTGTTTCTTTAGATGTTGCAACGCAATCTGCAATGAAATGTGGGGAAGAGAATGTGACTAACAGCCCTTTCCACACCCAGCATGGCCTTGGTGGTACCTGGGAAAGAGCTGTCGCTTTGCGCTGTAACTTGCCTGGCACAGTTCCGAGGCCTCTCCCCGTGTGTTCTCGTCTGGGAATGCTGAGATGGCCACGTGTACAGCAACGATTGTGCTGTGGCTCAGATCTAAAAGGTCCCCGGATTATGGGAGTTTATAGCAGGGTTGCTCTTAGGGTTGGGGTCATTTGGGGTGTCATTTTGGGTGTGGTCTGGAAGGATTTCTCTCTCTCCCTGGCCCCTCCCTCTCTTGACCCTCTCTGCCTCCCGTCCGCCATGCTCTCCTCCACCAGACCCGTCTGCCATGTGGTCCTACTTGGCGTCAGGACTCAGAGTGAGCCCAAATAAACCTCCCTCTCTTCCTTTAAACTGTGAGTGTCAGGTATTGTGTCCCAGCAGTGAGAAAGTGACTAAGACAGCCAGTGACGGTCCCTAACATTCACTGAGAACTTGTACCTGACCTGCCGTGCTGGGCTCAGCAAGTGACAGCCGGTGAGACTCTAGAATGAAGACGATCTTCCCTCTTCACTGGCCCCATGATCACCTGATTGCCAGGCAGCACCAATCCTGGGCCTGTGCCCGTCACCTGGGCTGCCGCAGCCCAGCACCACAGACTGAGCGGCTTGGCTGGCACAGCTCGTCCCCTCACTGTCGTGGAGTCTGGGTCTGAGACACGGTGGCAGCAGGGCTGGCTCCGCCTCTCCTTGGATTGCAGGTGGCCGCTTCTTCCTGTGTCCTGAGCCTCTCGGGGCATATGAGCTTGTTGACAGCTTACCTCCGTGGAGACCTGTCTCCATGTACTGCCCCGTCCGGGTGTCCTGGGAGCTGAGACTCCGACATACGAATGGGGAGGGCACACGATCCAGCCCGCGGGCAGCATGTCCTCTGCTGTACGCTATGTAGCCAGGTTCCGGGTGATTTAAGAGAAACTGAGTCATGGCCTCATGATCCTAACCCATTTTATACTCAGATAAACATTATTTGCAGTTTCCAAGCTCCTGAAAATACACGAGGCCCCTTCCATTTTTAGAATTCTAAGCCTTGGTTGGGTGCACACCTGTAGTTTCCGCACTCTGGGAGGCAGAGGCAGAAGGATCGCTGAGAGTTCGAGGCCAGCCTGAACTACACAGCTAGATCCTGTCTCAAAAAACAAAACAAAACAAAACAAAAAAACACCAAGAATTAAACTTGGGGCCCAGCGCGTGGATGACAATGCAGAGGGTCGTGTTTGACGACCCTGGGTCACCAAAGTGACAGGCTGGACTCCCACAGAGCTCGGCGGGGAGCAATTCCAGGCGCCGCCGGCAGGGGGATCCGAGAACTCCCAGCAGCCGGCGCCCCCTGGCGGCGCCGCGCGCCTTTGGAGCAAGAAAGTTGAAGTCGACCCCCGCCCGGCGGCGGGCGACCGCAGAGTCCGCCGAAGCCTGTAGACCGGCCGGGGGCTCGGAGGCCTGTCCCCGGAATCGGAGGCGAAGGCACGGCCTTCCCAGGGCTTGGGCGCCCGTTTGCAGCAGGTCCCCTCCGCCCTCCCGCCCCCAGAGGCGCCGCAGTCTCCCGGCGACAGTCTGAGCCTCCTTGTCCTCACGCCCCGCGCAGTGCAGGGCCGGGAGACCAGCCTCCAGCGCACCCGGCAGCATGTGTGCAGGGCCCTGGCCCCGCTACGGGCGGCTCCGCGGCTGCCGTGGTCACCGCAGGCGGGTCTGCAGTTTGTCACTTGCGGACGGAGCCGCCAAGCCGCAGCAGCCTCAGAGTGCTGAGAATGTAAGAGCGCGCATCTGGCCGGGTCCTGCCTGCGCACGTCCTGGACCAGGTCGTATGAATGGGATTTTCTCCAGCGGCCCGGGGAGCTGCATTCCGGGGCTGAGGAGGCAGCGCTGTCCATACCCTGCTCCAGCCAGAGGAGGAAGGGTCCGTGGGGCTTCCCGGACAGGGCTGAGCCACACCCCGCCATCCCATCCAGTCCCGAACCTGTTTTGATAGCTTGTTACAGGAGAGAGATCTGGGAAGACAGACGGCGCCCAGCATTTCAGAGGCCATAACCAAGTGCGCAAAAACGATACACAAGGTGACTACCTCCCTCCACCTTAAATATGCCTGCACTGGGAGGCTGAGGCAGGAAGACTGCAGTGAGTTGAGGCCGGCCTGAATTACACAGCAAGACCTTTTTAAATTCTGAAACTTTCCCACATTGAGTAGGGCTCCCTTTTATGTGAAAGAGTTGTACTGGGTTCAGGCACAGAGTCAGGGCCAGTGGGCGGCTGCAGCCCCTCACTGGCCCTACGCTGCTGCTTTCCACCTCGACAGCAGCCCTGGTCAGGCCAGGCCGATGGCTTCCACATTCGGCTGTGGCTTCTTTCCCGAGAGTAACCCAGGAAAGGAGTGACTGCTTGTTTCTTATTTAGGACAGACTCTGGCAGCCTGGACATGGAGAGGATGACTTTGTTGAGGACAAAAAACCTTCAATTATAAGTTTAAAATAAACCCATCATAAAAACAAAAACAAAAATCACCTTCCCTCCTTCCTCAAGGAGTGGGTGATGGAGAGGGGGTGGCAGCTGGCGCTTAGCAGCAAGTCAGGCCCCCTTTACACTTGGCTCCTTCAAAGGAGTCCCTGGAGCTGGGGTGTGGTGGTGTGCACCTGTGGTCCCAGCTACTCCAGAGGCTGAGGCAGCAAAATTGTGACTCCACAGCCAGGCCAGGCATCTTAGCAAGACCTCGTCTCCAACCAACGACCGCGGCCCTTAGAATCAGTGAGCATGGAGAAAGTGTGAGACTTGTGGCTGTGGCTGGCTTCTGCGCTGAGGCCACCACTATGTCCACCTTACCTGAGGAGGGACGCAGGAGGGACCAGAACACACTCCCTAGGCCAGTCCGGGCACCGCCTCCCTGCTGACAGGGTGCAGCAGTTTGGGTCCCGGATGTCCCGAGGCCTGTGTGTTGAGGGCCTGTGGGGCTGTGGAGGTGCTATGACCTCTGGGAGGTCTGAGCTCACGGCAGGGCAAGCCCTGGAAGGGCACCGCTGGACTCAGCTTCCTACCATGCTGTGCTGCCCCCCAGAGCCCCTGCCCAAGAGCTCTGGGCGGGCAGACCGCACACTGAGACCTCTGAAGCCAGGAGGCAAAGAAACTGTCCTCCTGGCTGCTGACCTCAGGTGTCTGTCACTATGACGGTATGGGCGGGGCTGGGGAGGAAGAGGCAGGGCGGCTTCTTAGGTGGGACTGTCCACACACTGGCACCCGACACCGCTGGGCTGTCCCCGGCGGGCCGCAGGTCTGGGGACCCGGTTACAGCAAATCACAGGAGGGCTGCGCGACTGCAATCTGCCGTTTTTAAAATATAACATTTATTGCTTAGATGGTTCGATACAGAACAGCTTTCTTTTCATTCTGAATTTGGAAGTTCTATACAACTGAGTACAAAGAGGAACAAAAAGTACCAAAACCAAACTTGTGATTCTCTGTTCATGTGGCATAAACCAATTTTGTACATAACATGTAGCAGCAGTTTTTAAGTTCCCTTTAGAAAAATATGAATTCTACATATTTATTATTGTTTCCTGTTTAATGCATGGGCTGAAATCACTAGGATCAACTTCCTTCTTGAAGACAGAGAGAGGAGAGAGACAACGTAGGATGAGTCTGTCTGAGGCTGGCGTCCGAGTGTCTTGGAGCTTCCGGGACCTGTCTGAAAACAGCCGGGGGAGGGGGGCATTTTGTTCTGCTCTCACAGCCAGACGTTTCAATGTAGTGATTGAGTCTCAGCATTGTGTCCATGAATCAAAGAGAAAAAAACAAAGAGAAAACAACTTGCACCTCAAAAAACTTTTCAGAAGATCCATATATATATATTTTTTTTGTAAAAGCCCTGAGAGAAGGAGAAAGAGAATCAAACAAAATGTATAGAAACAAATTAGCTGGACATGCAAACTAAGCTATGATTCACCCAGCGTTTAAACAAATCACAAATTTCACAGTTTAATATTGGGGGAGGGGGCGGAACAAACAAATAATACATTTCTCAACCTCACTACTAAAATGTGGCAAGACCTTATCGACTACGAGGGTCCAGATCCAGGCTAAATAAAGCTTTAAATCAATAGTGATTATTGCGAGCGGCAGCCCCGGCAACGCGGTCGCTGGGGGCCGACCCTGCTACATCTCACCGCAGCGTAGAGTTTAGCCATGGCTTCTCCCCACAATATTGCGTGTTTAGTGTGGAGAGTTGCGAAGAAAAAACACAAGAAACCCCAAATATAATAACAAACAAAATAACAATAACAACTGTAATAATAATAAAAAACAACTAAGGGTTGCATGAACTGGTTTTTTTAACTTAGAAGACACCAAGGGATCACTGGTTCTGATGTGCATTCATCTCTACAGTCAATAAAACCTCAGTTTTAAACTGGTTCACACATCCCGAATACAGTTAAACATATATACCTCAACCTCTTTTCCTTTCATCTGCAAAGATACCACTTTTCATTATCTCAAGAAAAACTTCCTGCGAAGTCAGGGTGGTTGCCTTTTAGCCACCGGACACTCGTGAGGGGCGGGCGGGGGGATACGCTTGTCTCTGCGCACAAGGAGGATCGAGGAGGGCAGAAAGGGGCAAGGGCGAGGTTGGGGCGGATGGGCATCCTCCCTAGAGAAAGGCTCCGGGCGCAGGATGGCTCGGGCATCCTCAGGGCCAGCTGGAGGTCAAGACGCTGAACACAAGGTCAGCTACAGTAGGATCTACTTCCTGTCACTGTGGTGTCGACAGTGAGGGAAGTCTGTTCCCCACCTGGGATGCTCAGCAATAAAAGGAATCCTGCCTTTCTGCGCCCAGGGCTCAGGCCTGCGCCAAGTGACAGCGCGTCTATCTTCAAGCACCACCCTCACGTCGCAGGAAGGGAAATATAAACTCTCATCTTACAACTTGCTTGCGTAGTTTTATTACCAGTAGTAGTATTTCCTTGCTTTTCAATGACAGTAGCACAGCTGGGCGAGGCCCGGACTGGACGTGGCAGGAGGAGCGGGCGCCTTGCTGGTGAGAAGGCGCCCGTCACCGCCTCGCTTCCTCCGCAGCCATCTCGGTGGCGTGCCGCGGGGCCCTGAGGACCCTCAGGCCTGCCGGTCCTGCAGTCACGGGAGGAGGGCTTGTCTGGGTACAGTAGAAGAGCTGTCGCTGCGGGCACCGGCAGAGCTCCAGGCACACGGCACGGGGGGACCAGGACAAATATTGCCCATTTGCTTCTGCTGACTACAGAGCCCAGCAAACTGATGAACTAAAAATAATAATAATAATAATAATAATATTAATAATAATAACATATACCGAATGGGGAAGGGATAATCGACTATATGACATCCGGGCATGCTCTCCATAGGTTCGATCGCCGGGAGGTAACTCTTCCCTGCAAAGTGAGAAGTGATGCTTGGGCAGTAACCATTTCTAATGTGTAAGAGGCTGAAGCTACAAATCTTTCCTGGTTTTGGCTTGAATAACATCGAGACCTTCATCGACCGCATCCTGCGATACCGAGGGCCAGATCACAGCTCCTCTGCATAGCGTGTGGGAGGAAAGAAAAGGTCTGTTTGAGAACTCAGCAATGCATCCACTTTGCTCCGGTCGCCGACAGGGAATTCACATCGTCTTCTTCCAGTTATTGGCTGTGGGTATCCAGGGTGCGTTTTTTCCTTCTGTTTCCAGCTCACAGAACGAACAGTACGATCACAGATTCACAAGAACAAGCACACACACACCAATACAAAAGGTAACGTTAATGCTTCAATGAAGAGGTCCTCCCCAAACAGTTCATTAAAACATCTGTTTTGCTAGAAAGTCATTTTGGGAAAAAACACCACCCAGGATGACGGAGGATCCGTAAGTAGTTAAGGCACTGGCACCGGCCCGGGCTGCCCTCGCGCGGGCACACGCTAAGGCTATGGCACAGCGGTTGGCTGCACGCTCGCTGTCTCTCTCCTGCCCCCTCGCTACTCCCCGGGGCCGAAGGACACCGAGGACGCCTCAGGAGCACACAGCGGATGTCATTCCATCCCCAGGAGCTGCGAGGCGCTGTCGGCAGCGGCCAGGATGGGGTGCACTGGCCGCTTGCCGCACAGCTCCAGCAGGTCCTGCACGAGGGCCGCGGGGCTCCCCGGGCTGGGGTCCCCTGGAGATGCCTGCTCCGTGGGGGCGGCCCGGCCCGGCTCAGCCGCGCGTCCCAGCGTGGCCTTCTCCTCGCGGCGGCCGCAATCCTTCCCGGTGCCGGCCGAGCTCTCCTTCCGGCTCCGGGTGATGGCTGCGTGGTTGCTGGTGCTGGGAGCCGCCTCGGCCTCGTTCTCCGACACGACGTTGTTGCCGCTGTGGGTGGACTCACCCTCGCTGTCCTCCTCGGCCCGCTCGTCCCTGTCGCTGTCCTTCTCGTGGTGCTTGCCGTGCCTGGCTTTCTGGTGGATCCGCTGGTGCCGAACCAGGCTGTGCTTCAAGGTGAAGGTCCGCTCACAGGTCTGGCACTTGTACGGCCTTTCCCCTGGTGGTGAAGGAGCAACAGGGCATCAGAGCGGAGGCCACAAGTCCCCTCCTCAGGGACAGCCCTCTTGTTGCTATGAAGTGGCAAGTGGGACAGACACGTGGCTGGGCAGTGTTTCACCCCCGTCCCGCAGCCAGATTTTCTGGAACTGATCCTAGAACCCAGCAGCAGAAGCCTGGTGGACATGCAGCCCAGCTGAGGAGGCCTGGGGAAGACTCCACGGAGAAGGGGCCAGTCCTCCCCCAGCAGTGCAGGGACAGCCGCGCCCTCAGGTCAAAGGCATGGGCTCTCCTGTGTGCGCAGGCAAAGCAACCCAAGAAGGGCGCCCATCAAGCCTGGGCGTCCCTCACCGCAAACCGCGCCCCCAGCCCAGACAGGGCAGGGAGGAGAGTGCCTGTTTGTATCTTTTGGTTTCACGGCTGTATCTGTTTCCTTTTCTGCCAAAACAATGGGCCCTGCTTTCAGGCTTGCAGCCTCAACCCTGACGGTGGCACTGAATTCCAGGAGGACCCGAATGCTCCACTGTGCGCGAGTGACAGCAGTGAGGACCCCGTCGTGGCCTGGCAGGGGCTGCGGCAGGGCCGAGAAAGGAGCAGCCCTGCTGGCTGTAAGGGTGGGCCCTCGCATGCAGCCTCAGTGCCCGGCCGGTACCTTGCTCCCAATGCCTGTGTAGAAAGGGCAGCCAGCAGCCCTCTCCCCCGAGGACGGACCGAGCCCGGCCTGCCTCCCACAGCGATGCCCGCCCCCCTTACCTGTGTGGGACCTCATGTGTCGAGTGAGGTCCTGCAGGGACCAGAAGCGCTTGTTGCACACACTGCAGACCTTCTTCCTCTTGTCGGCCTTGCTGGCCACACTTTTGGGGGAGTCTGTCTTTGGTTTCTTGTCATCGTCGCTCTTCTCCGGGGACTTCCTCTCAGCTGCACCCTCCCCGTCGGAGGGGTCCTCCGTCTCCTCGTTCTGCTTCTCCACCGAGGCCTCCCTGGCACCCAGGGCCGGGTCTCCCGCCGGGGGCTCTGCAGGCTTCTCCTCGGGCTCAGGGCTGGGGGCGGGCGGCAGGCCCTCGCCCTCGGCCGGCAGCGCCTCCTTCTCGCCCCTGGGCTCCTGGTGGCCGTGAGCCTTCCGGTGGCGGCTCAGGGTGCCCAGGAATTTGAAGCTTTTCCCACAGGTGCCGCAGGCGTGCTTCTGGTCCTGCGAAGCCGCGCCCTGGCTGCCCACAGCACCTGCCTCGCCCTCGGCCAGCTTGAAGTCCATCAGCTTGCTGGCGAAGTCCAGGTCCAGGCTCTTGTTGCTGGCCACGTCTTCCTCTGGGCCGTCTGCGTCCCCAGTGCTTTCCTCCGAGCCACGCTCTTCCTCCAGCCCCTGCTTCTCCTCGGACTCCTTGTCCTCCCCATGCCCAGGGGAAGCGGCCTCTGCCTTGGCCTCCTCCTCAAGCAGCTCCTCTGGGGCCTGGCTGGGCTCCACGGCGCCCTCTGCTGGCGGCTGATCTCGGTCCCGTGCCGTGAGATCCAGCACCTCGCCCGCTGCTGCCAACGTCTCGGTGTCCGACTGGCTGTCTGTGTGAGCAAGCACAGGGGAGGAGGGGTCAGCGGGAGGCCATCAGGCCACCCCGCCCAGGATTCCATGGGGACTAGACCCCAAACCTAGGAAAGCTTCTCACCCTACTCCCCACCACCCGACACCCTAATGGGGGGCCAAGTGAATCCCAGGTGGAGGAGAGAAAATCAGCTTCCGCAGCCCAGCAGGAGGCTTCGGGCTGGCTGTGCCTCCGTGGCCAGCCCAGGGCCCCAGGGCCACTCGGCGGCCACCCCAGGAGGTGTGAGTAACTCAGACAGCGCAGACAGAGGCTTCGAGACAGGAGAGGGGCGCATTCACTGGGGAGGTTGAGGAAGCCAAGTTGTAAAGTTATTTTTCAGTGCAAAGAGGTTATACATACATGCAACATACACAGGGCCGCCCCCCAAGTCCTCCAAACGTGGTCTGATGAGCTGCACGGAAAGGGACCCCGAGCATAGATCCTACGTATGTGGTGCACACACCTACCTCCGGCTGGAGGTCAGGGGCCAAAGGAGACACACGAGTCCCTGTGGCACTACAAGGGTGGCAGAGACACTTCTGGGAGGAACGTGGCAAAAGCACCCTGTGAGAGCTGTGGGTACAGGTGTGTGGGGATGGGCAATTCTGGGTCACAGGCATCAGGTGTCTTGGAGACACTGACTTCCTGCCTCCTGCCGTGCTCCTGTCCACTTTCTGCAGTAAAACGAGATGGGCAAAGCCCACCGCTTTCAGCGGCCCCAAGTGAGGGCACCGTGGCAACACTACCACCAAGCAGGGTTGGCAGCACCACCTGCTCTTTACTCAGATAGAATGAGGACTTTCGGCCAGCAAGAGATGCACACACCTGACTGTTTCCTGCTGCCTGTGCTGCCTCTCTGGGGCCTTCTGGAGGGGCTCTGGGTGCACCTGCACAGCACAGCCAGCCCCTGCAACCATCTCCCCGCACTCGCGGCAGCCGCCATCCGGGCAGCTCCAGGAGTTCAGAAGGAAACAACCACGCTGCAAACACGGAATTTTTTACACGAAATAGGACTCCTGAGAGATGTATACTAATGTCTAGGCCACATTTCAAGGAAAAACCTAAATGCTCATTTTCTGTTACTTCAACAGAAAGCCTCTATAGAAGGACTTCTGACACAAACCCTACAATGAAAACAGGGAACCCTTCGCAGATTTGTCGGCTTTGTAGTTTTTTAAAAAGAGGCTCAATGTCTAGTTATTTCCACTTTGCCCAAGGACATCCTACACTGGATTTTTTTTTTCTTTTGAGACAAAGTCTCCTCAAGTTGCCGGGCTGGTCCTGAACCAGCTCAAGGGCTCTTCCTCAGCATCCAAGGAACTGCGACTATGGGTGTGTCCTGAGCGAGGCCTGGCTCATGGATCGTTTAAACCATATGGAAGGCATTTAAGATGATAAACCTAAAAAAAAAAATTAATTCTGACACCACACCCACATGCACACACTGAGACCACCGAACCATTCTGCTGGTGGGCTTTCCCAAGGGCGGGGAGGTCATGTCTGTTCTCCGCAGGACAGCGACAGGCCAGCTGGCTTCCTCTTTGAACAAAGGGGACGCAGCTGCATTCGCTCAAACCTCCACGAGGGGGCGAGTTTAACAGGGCGGCCTGTACTTTCCAGTTCCAAGTAACTCCAACTGACTTCTGTTAGTGATTCCTGGGAACGACAGACAACCTCTGCGTAGACCATGAACATCCAACTGTGCGGACAAGTCCTAGTTCGGCCTCACAGCAGAGCAGAGGGATTTTTATGAGCGATGCCGCCTTAACAGCATGGGTTGCATCTCTGACCCCACTCAGGAGAAGCACTGGAGGAAGCAGAGGAATCCGGGTAGAGCCCAAAGCCACAGCTCCCCCTGTAGGGTGGCGGAGATGGCCACGTCAGCCTAACGTGACGTGACAGACACGGGCTGTCCTCGACCATGCATCCGCCAGGCAGGAGCCTCTGTCTGCTAAGGAAGCCGCAGCCTGCACTCCCCCACATGCGCGCCTGTGCCCGCAGCACGTCCCGGCCCGGCGCACATGGACACTGGCCTCCCGGGCTGGAAAGAGCGTTAAGGCAAAGTGCGAAAAGCTTCGCATTTATGCTGACTAAAAACAGCCCTGCCCGGGTGCCCACCGCCACGAGGGCTCCAGCATCACCGGAGGGGCCCTGAGGGCACCCCGTGAGGCAAAGGGGGCGAGGGCGCCTCTGCCCAGCAGAGCACCTTTTCCGGTGAAACCCGAAGAGTTAATACAGCCTTTCGGGGGGAGCACTGTGGCATCTTTAGCACTGTCTTGGGGAAGAGAGGTGGAGTGCTTTTTCCTCAAACTCCGTAAGCGCCTGAAAGTCACACTGACACTACAAAGTCATGGTTAGGGGTTTTAAGAAAATGAAATCGAGGCACATAAATGTACAAACCTCAAGAACTTCCTGGTCATTTCCTGCATTTTAAAGAACAGTCTGTCCGGCTGAAGCCTTGCTTTTAACTTCCTGGGAAACTTCTACGCCGCCCTCATCAGGCTTCCCTGCTGTGTAAATTTCTCTTGAAATCCCTGAACTCCTACCTCCCTGACTTGCTTCCGCTCCCTTCTAAACCTGCCTTCTTTCCCACCACCACGGAGTGTGACCTCAATTAGGCCCAACATCTATCTTCTCTTTGTTGGTTTCACATTACAACTTCCAGTGACTCCTCTCTTCCCAGAGGCTTTGTCCCTTTAAGAAAACCTACACAACTGCCAGGGCAGGCCCGGAAGAGCAAAAGCTGTCACTGCCAATTTGAAAAGCAAGCACATCGGTGGCCAGCACTCGGTGCTGAGGGGGAGCCCGGACTGGGAACCCTGATGTAGCGAGTCTGCGGGGTCTCCATCTACCCCTTCGCAGGAGGCGGCCCGGGGCATGTTCCTCCCGGGGCCCCAGAGTGCTGGACGCAGCCCGGCACATTCCTATACTTCACGACTTGTCTGTGAACACAAACGGAACAATCTCAGTGATCAGCCGAGTTCTTCCTTCAGAAGTGCTATGGGAATAATCACAAGGCTGCTCTGTAAACCAGGCCACCAGAAAGTGTTCCGGACTAAGGGACAGCGTGGCCAGCGGTTACACATTAACAGGATGGGCTGCAGGAGGGCAGAGCCCGAGCGCACGAGGTGGGCTTCCCGCTGCTCGCACAGCAGATCCTTGTTGGCTTTCGGGGGCGCAAACCATGGCAGGATGCTGTGGACACCCACAGTGTTCTCTGTGCAAAAGATCCTGGCCAATTATGTTGAACACAGGCGCCAAGGGAGGGGCCAGAATCCCCTCTGAGGGCCTGACCTACACAGAGGGCACGCTGGTCAAGAGCACCCTCCATCTGTCTCACCTTGGTGGGGTGGGTGTCTGGGATCAGCTCCGCTCCTGGAAATGCCACCTGTTCCCATGTGGCCTACCTGCACCGAGCAAGGATGCAGGGCCAGGAGCTGGCCGAATGCCCGTCCCTCTGTCCACACTGACTTCCGGTGTGGGGGTGCCTCCTACACGACCCGACACCCCAGCCAAGTATGGGGAAAAGAAGCCATGGGATGCCATTACAACTCTAGAACAGTTCAGGGGATTCTCCTTGGCCCAGCTCAAGCAACAGGCACTGCAGAACAAACCCAGTGCCTGTAACACCCTTACACGTCCAAGTGGCCTGCAGCAGCTTAGGTTCTGTTTGGTTCATTTTGGGGTGGGGGGTGCCACTCCCCAGCAATCAGAGATGATGGAGCGAATTGAACAGAGGACATGAGCAAATACAGAAGCTATAGGGAATGAAAAAGGTGGCAGAGGACAGAGGACGGGCAGCCGTTAATTGCTCCGCAGGGGGCTGGAGGGAGGAAGCGCACAGCAGCACAGGAGAATAATACCCGGATTCAGGTCAGGCAGAGATGTGATTAAAGAAAGGACATGCAGAATGCTTTTGAAACAAGGACACAGATTTACACCAGGATGAGAGTTATTGGAAAGAAAAACACCCTGCGCTGCCCCTTCCCAGCAAAGGCTCAGCACCCCCAGTTCCTGCAACACCCTGACGTCCCCAGGCCGCTCCCTGTTTACGGGTGCCACGGGGCCGAGGGCTCCCCGAACGTTTCTGGCGTCACAGTCCAAGAGCTAGGACCACACGCCCCACATCTCCCACCTCCCACTCCAGGGATAAATAAAGGTGTCGCTGCCAGGAGGGGCACAGGTCCTCCCAAGTCCCTGGACGCTGGCTAAGGTCAGTCTGCTGTGTCTTGGCCCAGCCGACCCGAGAGTTAGGCTCCTGGGCCTGGAAGGGGCCCTGTGCACTGGGGGCCGAGTCCTGTGTGGAGGATGAGCAGTGGCGGCAGGGCCCTGGAGCTCCCTGTGGCTTCTCCATCACCTGGGGCACTACCTGTGCTATCATGGGCTCCAACATCACTCTCTCTGGGGGGGATAAGCCCGTTTCTTCTCAGGGAGCAGGTGGTAACTCCGTGTTTGCGCAACTGGTGGCGTTCACAGTTAGATTTGGTAGAAAAGAAGGCATCGCATTTTTGACAAGGGAAAGGTTTCTGACCTGAAGCAGGAAAAGAAACATATATTTATCTGGCTTTCTACTGCAATGCAAAAGAAAAGTTGCTTTTGATTTATTCTCCTGGGGTTACTGGCATTTGTTTCCCCCTCCTCCGCCCCTTCCTTTTAAGAAAAGAAACAAAACACATTTAAAACAAAACTGAGAAACACTAATGACTAAATTGATAATTTTTCCCTCAACTTGAGTGCAATGAAATGAGTGTCTGTCTTCAAAAAACTAAAACAGTGAAACCAAGATATGTTTGAAATAAAACAATGATATTAATTAAAATATATTAAATAATGACATCAACGACATAAAAGTGAATGAAGGGTTTTAGAGCACGGCAAAGCAACACCTATATTTGACCACGAAGCAAAGACAATGCCAGGCCGTAGTGGCAAGTAATACTCGTGCTGAGGAGGGAGGCAGGCAGGCGGCCTGGGAGCAGTGCTGAGCCCCGGGGGTCTTCGGGGCCCTGTAAGGAAGCCAGGGAGTGGCCCGAGCTTGAGCTCAAAGCGGGGCTGTCTGGGTGGCTGTGTCCTCCCACAGGGGACAGACACGGAGCATCCAGACCTCCCAGGCCCCTGTGGCCTGACTGCAGCGACACCCTGCAGTGCAACACCTGCCCGGGGTTCTTGCTCCCTGCTCTCTGCACTCTGGCTTAGTGGTGAACAAGTAACCAAGGCACCTAGGCCGGCAGGATCACGCGCTCGCTCGCTCGCAGCTCCAGCTCGCAGCTCTCTGGCAGATGCGCGAAGAGGACGGTGCTGGCCCCGCCCCGCCCCTCTGCAGGGCCAACGCTGAGCGGTGGCCGGTGGCCCTTGGCCCTCTGCCCTCTTCCCTCTGGGGCAGTTTTCTGTTTTGGCCCACCTGCTGTCCTCTCCTTTTATTTAGATTCCTTTTGTACTGTAAACACGATGTTTCAAAAGGGCATGCAATCAAAGCCTCTGCAACCTATGCTGGATTTGGGTGGACTGGACAGGAGGGCAAAAGAAAGGGCAAGGACCAAGTGGGGAGAGTGGGGG
The DNA here is from genome assembly GCA_004026905.1 of Hystrix cristata. NCBI lineage: Eukaryota > Metazoa > Chordata > Mammalia > Rodentia > Hystricidae > Hystrix > Hystrix cristata. Next base: position 69,130 of record PVJO010006718.1, read on the forward strand.
TAAGGGTGAAGGTGGGGAAAAGGAGGAGCAGGGAGGAGGGAGAGGGAGAAGGGCCAGCAGGAGAGAGGGGGAGGGGGTTGGGGGAGGGGAGGCAGAGAAGGGGAAAGGGTGTGAGAGAGAGACAGAGAGAGAGAGAGGGCGGAGGAGGAAGAGGAAAGGGGACAAGGAAGGAGAGAGGGAAGAGGGCAGCAGAAGAGGAGGGAGGAAGGGGAGGAGGAAAAAAGGAGGGGAGCCAAAGGAGAAGAGGAGGAAGGGGCAGGGGAGCAGGAGGAGGGGAAAGAGGGGAAGAGGAGGAAGGCGGGGAAGGGTAGGGGAAGATGAAAGGGATGGGGGGTGTCAGGACAAAGATGGTGGGGCATCATCTGCCCACAGTTGGTGTCTTCCCAAACCCTGCCACCAGATTCTAGGTCACAGCTTCCAATTTCACAGGGGAAAGGTGTCACGTGGCCTGGTCCTGCTGCCTCGGGACCTTGGGGATGCCACAGCTAAACCTGTGAGTCATGAACTGGCAGAATACTGCCAGCTGTGGTGGCATGCACCCTGCACTCGGGAGGCTGAGGCAGGAGGATTGGTGTGAGTTCGAGGCCAGCCTGTCTCCAAAATCAAAAGAACTAGTGACCTGGTCACAGCACATTTCCCTGTAAACACAAACCTGGGATCTTGGGCTTCTGCAGAGGCCAAGGCCGGACGCTTGCTGGGGCTTGACCTGGTGCCTGGCCTGAGCCACAGGGGCAGCTGGCTCCCCCAAGGGAGGGCAGGACAAGCACTGAGTGGCACCACCAGGTCGCACGACTGCAGGGGGCACTCGTCGCAGTCCGGAGGGCTGCAACGATGTTGTGTAACAGAGCAATCAAAGACAGGGCATCGATCGCCCCCTGAGCTGACGCCCCAAGTCTCCCCTGGAACTGCTCGAGAACAGATGGGCTGTGTGTGGCTCCGTGGCGGAGGCCCTGGGTCCCGTCCTCAGCACTCCCAGCCCCCAGGGGGACAAGTCAGGATCCACTGCGCTAGGAGTCTTGATTTCAGAGAAATGACGAGCTTCGCACTTCTCCTACTGCGTGACTTTCACACTGGTCGACACTTTGCCTTCGCAGTTAGGCTGGGCAGCCAGGCTGAGGGGCTACACAGAGCAGCTCAATGGTGCCCCAGCTTTCTGCCACAGGGAGGCACCGGCAGTGACGGGGCAGTGGGCACGAAGAGCCTGCACCTCACTGCGGAAGCCTAAGGTCTCTACAAGTGCGCTCTCAAGCCGGCAGGGTGTGGGAACACACTGGTGGACTGGTGGTCTGTCAGAAGGAGGGAACTGCCCACACCACAGCTCAGGAAGGGTGTTGCCAGGGTACCAGGTGACCCCTGCACCCTGGAATCACGTGCCCCCAGCCCCAGCAGGGTGTGAAAGGCATGATGAGGACCTTCCCAGCAGCCTGGGAGTACAGCCCCGGAGACAGACATCAGGCTAAGAGGCAGGCTGTGACGCACAGAGAACCTAGCAAGACAACAGTAGCGCAAGCCCCAACACCCTCTTGGACACCCTCTTCTGTTCCTCTACCCTCGAGGCGAAGGCGTCCCTCATTTGCTATTTTCTCTTCTCCCCGTATCTACAGAGGTGCACACGGGGCTGGGCTAACGAGGCCCAAACTGCCACTTAAGAAAGTTAGAAGCAGCCAAGTAAAATACAGTGGGTGTCCAAGGTGCTTCCCACTCTTAGGCAAGGACATCTTATTAAACATTTTTGTGGTGCTGGGAATTGAACCCAGGGCCACACACATGCTAGGCAGATACTCTACCCCCGTGTTGTTTCCCAAGCCCTTTTAAAAATTTTATTCTGATGCAAGATCTTGCTAAGTTGCCCTGGCTGGCCTTGAACTTGTGATCCTCCTGCCTCAGCCTGCTTTTGTAGCTGGGGTTACAGGCATGAGCCATCACACCTGGTTCTTATTAATTTAAACTCTGACTCTTGTTTCCCTGGTGGGGCTCAAGCCTGTGTGGAAGCAAGTGGGCCAGGGGAATGCGGAGGCCTGAGTGGGGAGGACCTTAGATGTCTCCGGGATCCACCTGTGACCCTCCCTGGGATCCACTCCGTCTCCATGGGACCTGCAAGGGACACAGGACAAGATGCTTGCGAGGGACGAGTCCAGGCAGGGACGGTGTGCTGCTGTCCCCTGGGTGGGGAGAAAGCTCACAGGGGCAGCAGGAGGCAGGCAGGTGTGTGTGTGGAGACCGTGCCAGGGGACACGAAGATGACAACCATCAGCAACTTCCTCCTTAGACACAGGTTCCGGGACCCCACCCATGCCGGGGGAGAAAAGGCCTACCACGCGCTCAGCTGCACACTCAGCTTCTGGTCTGCTGCTGCCCTGTGGGGCGGTGGCCCGGGGAATATGCGTGTGACACAGAGCAGAGACACGGGGTGAATGGGCTTGCTGACGGGGAGGTGCTGACCTGCAAGATGTAGGCAGTCTGCTTAACCTCAGCAGCAGACTGGGTGTTGCTGGCTGGAACTGAGCTGATTTCACTATATATCATTTTATTTTGAGACAGGGTCTTGCACTTTGCCCAGGTTGGCCTCAAATGATCCTCCTGCCTCAGCCCTCTGGGGAAGCTGTCAGCTAGCTGTGAATACTACACTTAAAAGGCTGAACAGTGCCTATAACCCCAGCACTCTGAAGGCTGAGGCAGGAAGACTGCAAGTTTGAGCTCAGCCTGGGCAATTAGCAGGGGATGCAGCTTGGTGGAAAGGTTCAATCCCCAGCACTGGGGAAAAAAGGTGGAGCTGTGTTGTAGTGCACAGCAAAGGAAGCTAACGGTGTCTGACACAACCCTGCAGCCATGAGAGACCCTAATTGATAGCACTCTGACCCACAGCTGTGCTCCCCCATCCTAAACCACTTCCCAGTCGTCTGCACCCGACATGCAGGGACAAAGGGAGGCCTCAGGAGACGGCCAACCGGCCACACTCACCCTGATCACTGGGCGGCTGCAGGGAACTGGCCCTGGGGCAGAGAAGCAGCCAGCCGGCCAGCCTCCCTGGGCCTGGGTTCCTCCTGCCAAGGTCGCCTTCACAGGGCTGCCATGAGCTCAGCCTGAAAGGGTTCTCCGCTAAGACAGACAGGACAGGTGTCAGGACCGGCCCACGCAGTCCATTTGGGCTAGTGCTAACCGCGAAGGACAGGTGGCAAAATATGCTCTTTACATCCGCTCTACTTGTCTTCAGTGAGTGGGATGCTACCAAATTTTAAACCAATGACATTCTGGCGTCCCAAAGCCAGGCGACTGCAACAACTGGACTAGGCGAGGGGAACGTGTCTCGGGCATCTGCAAAGACTCCAGCCCAATTCTTGAAAGGAAAATGGCTGCTTGAGCTCCACGGGGAGGCTGTCGGCTTGCTGGGAATAGAAACGTCTGAGGACAAATGGCCTCATGGAAGGAAAACACTCACAGTGTCTACCAAGCACGGGCGCTCATCTGGAGGAGGGCTGGGGAAGCTGGGCAACAGCAGGCGAGGGGAGGGGAGCAAAGGCCAGGGCCGAGACGATCGCCCGATCTCAACCATCTGCTGCTGAAAGTGGCGACAGAACTACTTCTCCAAAGACCCTGCAGCCAACAAAAAGGGCAGCAAGAGACACCGCTGCATGAGGCACCCTCCCTGCACTGCTATCTTCCTCAGGACAGCTGGCTGTTAGGGTTAAATTATCGCAACGGAAGAAAACGAGCCTGAATCTGGACGGTCCAGCCGCACTGAGCAAGTCCTCCCCAGCCCAGCACTGCCAGCTTCCTGGACCCCATGACCTGCCGCACCAAGAACAGATGCGCCAGCTGTGCGGCAACCTCTGAGGGCCCCCAAACCTAACCACGACTCCACAGCTTCCTCCCGCCCCTCCAGGATCTAGCACTGCCGTGTGATCTCTCGCCTGTCCCTCCAGTGCCTCTAGAAGCACGCCTCTACCAAGGCCTTCAGGCTCCACGGAGAGCCGCCTTGCACACAGTGTCTCCATGAACCTGCTGCCCACAGCCTCTCCCGCCTCGCAACCCTCCCACCCACCTGGGGGTGCCGTATTTAGCAAGCAAAAATACAGGGCACCCAGCTAAATTGGAACTTCAGGTCAACAACAACTAATATTTAGTCTTTCCCAAATACCCCTTGGAAAAAACTTACAATAAAATATTTGTTGTTACCTAAAATTCAGATTTAATGGGTGACTTGTATTTTCTCCAGCAGTCCTTTACTATGTAGGCAGTACCATCTGGTTTTTAGTCCTATTAATATTTGGGTTATAAACTCCAGGAAGGCAAGAGTCTCAATTTACTTAGTTCAATGATATAAATCCCGTAAGAATATTCAGCAAATTGAATTGCGCAGTCATTGGCATAAGATGAAGTCCATATCCTAAACTTATCTTTAAAACCCAATATAGAGAAACTAATATTTGAAAAATACTTTTGGTATATCATTTTGGCAATTTAAATATGTTATTTAGAATATGAATCATTGGGCTTGGGATTTAGCCCGGTGGTTAGAGTGCTTGCCTTGCAAGCACAAGGCCCCGAGTTCGATCCCCAGGACCAAAAAAAAAAAAACAAAAAGCCCCAAAAAAGAATATGATTCATTACTTAGAGAGCTTCTCTGGACGAGCTGACAATATTAGCGTAAATAAAAAAAATTTCTATCACAATCCATCATCAGTTTTCAAAACAGAGGAAGTGCACCTGCCTTAGTGAACTGAGAGAAAATGCCACTATTACATTTGCAGTATTTCCCTTTACAGATGCTGCACACGGCGGCCAAAAGAGCTTCACACTGCGCAAAGCCTCAGGAACCCGAGACAGCTTCAGGTGAGAGCACAAGCTCATCACGGCCCAATACCTCAATACAAAGTCCCACTTCTCTGCAGCCGCCTCCCAGACGGGACGGTCTTAAAACCTTGGGGCAGGCCAGGGGAGTACGCAAGGGACTGCCGGGCTACGACCACTCCCCTGCCAGCACTTTGCACCAGACGCTTTCCCTTGCCAGCAGCACTGGGGCTCAGAACTAGGAGCTTGGCGGGAGACTCTCGGCACCCCGGCTGCCTGTAGCTCCCCAGACTAAGAGAAGAGGACTACTTCACCCTTCCTTCCCCGTCCTGACTCAGCTCGCCTGACAGAAGCGCGACTCTCCACCCAGTGTGCCCAGCAGGTCCTCTTACCAGTGTGTGTGAGCATGTGCCTCTGCAGGGAGCTGGCCCAAGGGAAGACCCGGGGACAGTGGGGACAGCTGATCTTCTGCAGGCAGTTGGCATAGGAGTTCCGCTTTGCTCTCAACAGCTTGTCCTCAGGTGGCCCACCCTGCTCTTCATCGCTGGGCCCGTGGTGGTCGGCAGGACCCCCGGGCACCTCCTCCTGAGTGTCGTCCTCTGCAGTCTGCAGAAACGGGCTGAACTTGTTGGTGTCCGTGGTGGCCAGCATCTTCTCGATGCTGGCAAACTCCCCGCTGGAGTCCAGGTCCACCCCACCGCTGCTGGCGCGGGGCCGGCTCCTCAGCCCCTTCTTGCGGCCCCTCTTTTTGGAAGAGCTGGCTGGGCCCTGCTCAGTGGGGGAGGCTGCCTCCGGGCTGCTGGCCACGGGGGGCGGGTCGCTGGACTCCTTCGGGCTGGCGGTATCAGTGGGTGTGGCAGCAGCTCTGGGGACAGCACCTCCTAAGCTGTCCACCGCTGCAGCACTACTGCTTGTGCTCGAGGGTCCTGGCTCGGCCACCTTGGTGGTTTTCAGCAGGGTGGGGGCCGAGGACACAGATGAGATGATCTGGGCAATGGAGGCCAGCGGGGGCAGCTCTTCTGCTGCAGGGGGCTTTGGCAAGAGAAGTGGGGGCTTGGGCCGCAGCGGCCGCAGCAATGCTGGGCCGCTCAGGAGGGCTGAGCTGCTTATGAGGGCAGAGCTGCCCAGGATGGGAGGGCTGCTGACAAGAGCTGAGGAGTAGATGGGCACGGCCAACTGCACGGAGCCCTGCAGGGGCTGGGAGTGGGGGTCCGGGGGGGCAGCTGTGGTGGCTGTCACCACAGTGGTGGGGCTTTCTAGGATCCCGCCGGGCCCCGCAGTTGGCAGGGTCGAGCAGGGTGGGGGACAGGAAGGCAGCTGCTCAGTGCTCCCTGCTTCCTGCTCTGGCTTCTTGGCTTCACCGGGAACAGCTGCGTCCTTGTCTCCTTTCCTGCAGTTCTTGGGGATGGACAGGTCAATGGGCTCCATGGAGCAGTCGTAGGGGGCCAAGGAAGAAGGGCTCAGAAAGGACACATTTTCCTGCTTCACTTGCACCAGCGCCAGCCCCTTCTGAGAAAAGTCCAGCGGCTCGTTGAAGTCCACAGCGAAGCTGCTGGCCGGCTCCAACTTGACGGCCACATGAGGAGGGGGCGGCTGGGTGGGGCCCCCATGAAGAAAGCCATTTTGGGGCTCCAGGAAGGCAGCGAGGGGCTTGCAGTCGCCAAAGGCCGCGCAGCCGCCCTCCTCGCCCCTGCCCGAGGCCTCGGCGGGCGGCTCCGCGCTGCTGTCGGTGGCCAGCACGTAGCTCTCGATGTCCTGCTCCGGCACATGCAGGTGCTGCTTGAGGATGTGGTGGATGCAGTTGCGCTTAGCGGCGAAGGCGGCGCTGCACTCCTTGCACTCGAAGGGTTTGCGGGCTTTGTGGCAGCCGCCCGGGCCGCGGCCGCAGTGCGTGCGCATGTGGACGCGCAGCGCGCGGTAGTGCTTGAGATCCTCGCCGCACAGCCGGCACACGGTGTCCGGCGCGCAGAAGGCGTCCACCAGCTCCGCCGCGCTGCTGCTCACATACTCGATGTTCTTCTCGATGTCCTTGCGCGTGGCCTTCAGGTGCTTCTTGCGCAGGTGCCGCTCACAGTTGGCCTTGACTGTGAAGGGGTAGTGGCAGAGCTTGCAGACGTAGGGCCGCTCGCCGCTGTGCGTGCGCAGGTGGCGGATGAGCGCGGCCTTGTCGGCAGCGATGTAGTCGCAGATGTTGCACTGGTAGGGGGAGATGCCCAGGTGCGAGCGCACGTGCGCGCGCAGGACCCCGGAGAAGGCGAACACCTGGTTGCAGAAGCGGCAGGGGTAGAGCACCTTGCGCATGGCAGGGGCCTTCTTCCCGCTCGGTCCCGCCATGATGGCCTTGAGGTCGCCCTCTGTGATCTCCTGCTTGATCTTGGCCTCCATGCTCAGCGGCAGCAGGGCTTCGATGATGCTGTCCTGTTCGAGCTGCGTCTTCATCTCGGGCTGGCCCGACAGCTCTGCGCAAGGCTGCTGCAGGAAGAGCTGCGGGGCCGAGTTTGGCTGCAGGAAGAGCTGCGGGGCCGAGTTTGGCTGCGCCCCAGACTTGGACTGCAGCAGGTGGGCGGTGGCAGCGGCCTCCACTGAGCCCTTCAGGAGCTTCAGCGGCGGCGGGGGGAGGCTGGGGCTGATGCAGCCCGGGGAGGCCTGCTGCGCGTTGATGAGAGGAGGCGGCGTGGAGGTGGCCACCACTGTGCGGGGTGTGACCAGGGGCTTTGGCTTCAGCGGGGGCATATGCTTGAAAATTGCCTGCAAGGGGGTGGCAGGGGCCTTGGAGAGTGGCGGAAGACTGATCTGTGGGGGCGCCGAGGCTGCCATCTTCAGGATCTGCTGGATGTCCGCCAGCTCGATGGCTGACTCGCCGGAGATGGGCTTGACCACGATGCTGCTGTCCGGCTGGATGATGAAGCCCTTCTGGAAGGGCTGCAGGGACAGATGCTTCATGCCCTCCTTGGTGGCCGGGAGCACTGTGAGAGCACCGCCCAGGGAGGCGGCTTCGAGAGGAGACAGACTGAGCACACTGGTGCAGCCGGGGTCCTGAGGTAGTGGACACTTGAGTGTCTGGAGCTGTATTGCTTGGTTGTCGTCTGGCAGGGGCTCCTCAGCGGGCAGGGGCTGGACATCTTCAGTGTGCTGCAGGCCCAGCAAGGCCAGAAACACCTTCTGGTCCAGGGCATCACCAGCCAGGACGTCGGCCTGCAGCTTTTCCCGGCTCTGGTCCACGGTGACGTGGGTTTGCTTGTGCAGGGCAAGCGAAGACAGCATGGGGAACGCCTTGTCACAGGTGTCGCAGACGAAACGGTGCTGCTCACTGATGCACCTTCGCAGGTTTGTTTCACACCAGGCCTGCGTGGAACCGGAGGGCAAAAGCAAGGTAACAAAGGTGAAGGTTGAAAAACAAGCATTAAAGGGAACCATCTACGGTACAGCTGCGTCAGTATGCAGCCTTTCTTTATTACTATACGAGGACTGAGCTTCCCCATTGCTGCCTCGGGGCTGAACCAGTGAGACAGCAGAGCGTCTATGAAGAACCATGTCTGCCACCACAGTACACCGAGTAATACTGCCACGGAGCTGGAATTCTGCCTCTTTTTAAAAACGGGTGGACCACACAGCTGATGGTGACAGAGGCTGGAAACTGCTCCCTGCCTGCAGGTGAGGAGACACTGGCAGGGAGGGAGGCAGCATCACTGGGCGGGGTGCTGCTGGTTCGAGGGTCTACACATTGGGAGAAATCCACAAACTTGAGGCTCATGTGCTTCGAGAACTTCACTGTTGATACTTTCTAGGTCAAGTTTACAAAATGGAAAAAACAATTTCAGGGTACTTTAAGCAGATTCTTCATGAGCAGATGACAAACACTGTTTGGTTCTTTCTTGTTCAAATTGAAAAGGCTCCAAGTTTTTTTTTGGGGAGTGGTGGTGGTGCTGGGGACAGGACCCAGGGCTCCTTGTATGGAGGCACTATCGCTCTACATTCCCAGTCTTTTTAAAAAGAAACTACAATTCTAGAAATATTTATGCAGATACTGAAGAAAAATTAAAACGTATGAATTCAAAGTACAGTACAGCTTGGGTGGGGGTGGTGAACAATTCACATGCTAAACCCCAAGTCCCAAGAATTGGCAAAAGACCCACACACAAGTTCTTAGGAAATTCAATCCCAAGGAAAAAACCAACCATCCCTCTTAACCTAACAGCCCAAGGGAGACTGAAAGGCCCAAGCGGATTTTTGGGGGTTTTTTTTGCACTGGGGATTGAACCCAGGGCCTTCACACTGCTCCACGTCCCTGGTCCTTTTTCATTTTTTCAAATTTCGAGGCAAGGGCTCACTAAGTTGCTAAGCTGCCCCGCTGGGCTCAAACTTGTGATCCTTCTGCCTCAGCCTTCTGAGGTGCTGGGATTACAGGTGTGTGCCACCACATCGGGCCCCAAGTTAATTTTAAGATAAAGGGGGTTATAAAAAGACAAAATCCAATGGAGAACATTTTAAGGAAAGGGAACTTCAGGGTAAAAGAGTTTAGTCCAACTGACTGGCCTGTGGCCCACTCAGAATACCTGAGAAATGCGAGGAAACTTCCTGCAGGAAAAGTCTGTGAATCCGAGGTCGTGGAAGCCAGCGGGAATTGAAGGGTTGTTCTGGATGAAAGGTCTTCCCATGGCGTCCCTGGGAAGCTGCTTGTGGACCAGTGCGTTGTGGCGCAGTAATCCTCGATGTGTCCGGAAGGTGACACAGCAAATGTCACATCTAGAAAGGAGAGAGAGAGACATTCAAGGAAGCGGCTCCATCAGGGTTTCCACTTGTCTGTTAGGTTTATTAGAGCTTTCGCGGCTTCATTTCAACTGACCACATAAAAATAAAGACAGCAGGAAGCCATTGTGTTCATGGTTAGCACCATTTTGTAAATGGTCAACTCTGGATACCAAATCTCTGTGGTGGTAAGAAATGTACCCAGGACCAAACATCCGAAGTCTGCACACGAGAAGGGACTGGGACCCGGGCGCCGCCCATGTAGACCGCCGCTTGGGACCGGACCACATGGTGTGCAATGGGTCATGTCACAGAACAGGAAGAACTCTCGAAGACACAGGTGTAGGAAAAAAATTCATGAACAGAACCCAGACTGCACGGGAAACAATACAGAGAATCAGTGCTTGGGACCGCACCCAATTAAAAGGCTTTTGCACAGCAAAAGAAATCACTAATAGAGTAGGGCGAAAACCCACAGAGTGGGAAAAAAATTTTGCCAGCTGTACCTCAGACAAAGGTCTAACATCTGGAATATATGAAGAACTCAAAGAAATCAAACCCCCCAAATTTAAAGATCCTATCCAAAAACAGGCATCTGAAATGAATAAACATTTCTCAGATGAAGAAATAAAAATAGCAAATAAATACATGAAAAAGTGTTCAAGAGTATTGATCATCCAAGAGATGCACATCAAAACAATACTAAGATTCTATCTCACTCCAGAAAGAACAGCTATTATCAAGAAATCAACCAATAACAAATGCTGGCGGGGCTGTGGGGAAAAAGGGACCCTCTTCCACTGTTGGTGGGAACATAGACTGGTCCAACCACTGTGGAAATCAGTATGGAGATTCCTCAGAAAACTACAACTAGAGGTTCCATTTGACCCAGCTATTCCTCTGCTTGGTATCTTCCCAGAAGAATTCAAATCATCATACCACAGTGACATATGCACAACCATGTTCACAGCAACACAATGTGTAATAGCTAAGTCTTGGAAACAACCTAAATGTCCAACAACTAATGAATGGCTAGAGAAGATATGGTCTTTCTATACAATGGAGTATTACTCTGCCATTAAAAAAGGATAAACTGGAGACATTTGTAGGTAAATGGATGCACCCTGGGAACATACTTTTAAGTGAACTAAATCAGATACTCGTCAGTGCACATTGAGTTGTTTCTCTGATATGAGAAACCATAAGTGTAAATAAGGACAAAGAGGTATAACAGCTATTATGTAAAAAAACTATAGTATTCAAAAGAGAGGAGAACTAGATAGGGAGACGGGAGAAAAGAAGAAAGGGGAAAAAAAAAACAAAGAAGGAAGGGAAAAAGAAAAGAAAGAAGAAAGGGAAAAAAATGGGAAAATGTAAATAAACCTGATGCAAATAGGGAAGGGCAGGGGAACGGAAGGGAGGGGAGGGGAAGAGCAGGGGGGGCAAGATACATCATGTACAGGTATAAAATAACCACGCTGAATATGATCATTATGTATACAACGTACCAATACATGTTCTTGGTTAAAAAAAACAAGTCACATCAGAGGTAGAAAGCTCACAGGATTTAGTTACTGTAAAGGGTTTAAAAGGCAATACAGCAGACATTTCTGTAGCACCTAGAACGATCACATAAGCACCCCTGGCACCTGATACAGATAAAAAATTAAATGACCTGACCAAATTGGAAGCAATACCGTGCCTGGCCTGCGTATTACATTCTGACACTGTTACTGTCATCGTCTGAAAAATGACTACACTTCCCACATCTTGAACCCACAGTAAGCACAAGGCCCTTCCACGGTCACGCACACAACAGTACCGGGAGGCAGGTGGGCATCATCGGCCTCGTCTCCAGATGAAAACACTGAGGCGCAATGATGCTCACCAGCGCGACTGAGGTCACGTGGCCAGCACGTGGCCCGGAGGAAGCAAAGGCAGGTGCGAGGCCAAGTCCCTACTCCCATCCTCACCCATCACAAGGCCGCATGGCTTCCTCGAGAGACTCCCTCTCAAGGAGACCTCTACTTAAAAATCCTGACACTTAGAAAAGGGCAAAGTCTTGACCCTTCACTTCAGAGATGGCTTTGACATCCTACAGTGTTCTGAGCCACAAAGGCAGAGAACCGCCATTTTACGATACAGTCTCTACTTTTTGTACCAGCGCCATCCTGTCTTCACTGAGAACCATGTGAAAAATGATCCAGTACTCATATTACCAACATCCCCTGGACCTGCTCTAAATACAGCCACCAGACCCACATGCAGTCGTTAAAATTCCTCTTTCACATTAGCCTGCTCTCCAGGGCAGATGGGGCACATTGCCCAGATGTTGGGAGATTTGTGGACCGAGCATTCTTCCGTGTATTTACACACGCAATGCATCCGAACCGCTCCAACCCTCTAAGGTAGCCTTCTCAGAGTGGGAAAGCAATGTGCACCCATCAACACTGTGTAGACTTTGGTGGAAACTTTTTTTTTTTTTGTTATGAAATTCTTCTCTGGAAATAGAGATAATGAAATCACCCACGAAGCAGCTGAGCTCACTTTGCTGAAGTGCTGAAAGAGAGAAGTGTCAAGAATGTGCTGCTTTATCACGCCGTGGTGGGGCACAGCAGAACGGTCCTGTTGTGTGTCCACCTCTCTTCTCTCCTCTGTTAACTGGGGACCTCCCCAGCAAGATTCCTGTCATCATGCAACTGTATTTAGAATACTGGCTTCCCATGAGCCACTCAAAACACAGCACTCCTTCTGGGAGGCGTCTGCTGAGCTCCCAGCTGTGGCCACAACCCCAGGGAAGGGCTGGATTCAGACAACCCAGAACCCCTGTAGGGACTGGAAGTGCTTCAGCTAGCGCTCGGATGGCGGATGGCGTGGTCTATACCTGCTGAGGCAGGGCGTGTCCTAGGGGACAGAGTCCAAACCACAGGAACCATTCCTTCACCCAGTGCCCAGAGGTCTAAGTCTCAGGAGAAACAGTGTGGACACAGCCACCCTGGGCCAGGGTCTCTTCTGGCTGGCACACATCCCCATCCTAAGCCGCACGCTTGGAGGGGACTGTGTGACCTTGGAGGCTGATGAGTGCGAAGCGCTGTCCAGTGTCCTGAGCACAGAGGTTGTGCTGTGCCTCAGAGAAAATGCGTGTATCAGAGAGGCTTTGTTCAGGCGTGAGTTCTACTGGTGGTGTTGTGAGCTCAATGTTAACGAAGCAACAGCAAGTGAAATAAGGTGACTAAACAGAAACACAAAACTGGGTACAGTGACACGTGCCTGTGATCCTAGCATTCCAAAAGTAGAGGCAGGAGGACTCTGAGTTTGAGGCCTGCCTGGATGGCATAGCAAGACCATGTTTCAAAAAACCAAAACAAGCAACCAAACAAACAAAAGAGAAACATACATAAAAGAAGCTTATGTGCTAATCAACTGATGGAAACGCAACAAAAAGCGCCAAAGAATTTAACCCTGCATTGTCCCTGACAGCAGGACTCAGTATTTGCTAATTCTGTGTTTACGGTGACTCTATGGAACCCAGCTAACACAAACGACCGGGAGCAACCCGGCAGTCGGGTCCCCTGTGTCCAGAGATTCAACCCACCCTGGATTGAAAACATTGGGGAAAAATGCATCTATGCCAAACACGCTTCGTTCCCTAAGTTGTGCAGTTGTGGGTGCTCAGTAACACACACCAAGATTTCCCAGCGCCAGCCACGGGTTCTGGGTCTCATGGAAGGCTGTGGAGCTGCATGTGTGTATGTGAATGTGTGTGTGCACGCGTGCATGTGTAGGGGCAGGAGAAGCTAAGTGTTGTGATCTTGGACAACGTCTGAATATGCCAGAGGAGAATGCCCTTGTGACCCTGTCCAAAAGGCTGATCCCTCACCCCACCCCAGGCCTACCGAAGTCCGCACAGGGAGAGAGGGCAGCCTAGAAACTGGCAGACAGCAAGCACACCAGTGACACGTAATAGTTAGGCAAATCCAAAAAACGAAGCACTAGAACCTAGAAACACCTTTAGCTGCAAGTGTGTGAGTGGCCCTGGGGAAAACACTGCCCACAACCTTCTCCAAGCCCGCTTCCCTTCTCACCTGGGGTGGGGCTCCTCGGGGCCAACCTGAATAGCAGATAGGGAAATGCTTGGGAATCTCAAGGTGCTATTCCAAGTTTAACAATTATTTTATCTTGCTAGGGGAAAAAGAAACCTGAAAAAGCGGATTTCCTGGCACGTGTTGGTAAACGTGAAAAGGCGGGAAAGGTGGAGCTTTAATTTCAAGTGTATGTTTTCTCTTTTCATTCTAGACCTTCACAGTCCACCTCGGCGCTTTGGTTTCATCTTGAGACATGTGGGGAGGAACAGATGTTCTTTCTGCTGTTCTGTACCACCTGCTTCCTCATCCCTGCACCCTCTTGGAGAGCCACAGTGCCCAGGGGAACTGCATTTCCTCCCAGCCTGCACACCTGCCCAGAGCCTTCTAAGTTTAAAGTAAGGTCTAGATCTGTACTTCACACCTCCATTGTCAAGGGATTTCAGCCTATGCCCTATTATTCCTCTTCACACACCCTGACACAGGGTCTCAGCTATGTTGCTCAGGCTGGCCTCAAATGATCCTCCTGCCTCAGCCTCCTGAGTAGCTGGGACTACAAGCATGCACTACCACACCCAGCTTCTATTTCACTTCTGAAAATACCCATTCTGCTTTGAAACCAGAAGCACACTGTGAGGTTGGTTAAAAGGAAGAAGCACCCAGAGAAAAACACTTGCCTCTTTGCCCCACATGACACACCTGTTGAAAGACCTTAAAACCAGCATGGTAATCCATCATTTGGAAACTCGGGCAGAGACACTGGGGCTCGGCCGGCCCTCCCAAGTCCTGGGAAGAACGCCCTGCGACCTTGTTTCTAAAAAGCACTTCGAGGACAGAGGGTCATTGTAAGTCTGTGGTCTGCACTGCGAGATGCAGAGCCCCTGGCAGGCCAGCTCTGGAGGGAAGGTGCGACCCGGCTTGGGCTCTTCAGGCTTTGTTAGGGCCATGTGTGGGGTCTGTCCTTACTCCTGTTGTGAACTATCTCAACTCTGCCAGGGACTCTTAGAGGGAAGGATTGCAAAATATTTAGATGGGACAGAACTCCACTTAGAGGGTCACTGATGAGGGGAGGGCTGTAGGTCAATTTCATTTTGCAAGAGACTTTGACAGTATGCCAAAGGAAAATTTTACAAATCTTGACAGTCTGCCTTTTGATTTTCTGGCAACAGAGATGGCCCCACAATGGAAACCGAGGGTAACTTCCAACTTTGCTGTCAATAGGATACATGTATTTGGGGGGACTGTCTCTTGTACAGGGTCTAAAGAGCTAACAGAACCCCATCGACACCCCCTCTAAAAACAAAACTTTCTTTTTGTTTTAAAAGCATACTGCAATCAGTGGAAAAACCTCCAACAGACAGTTTATGGTGAGATTCCACACGGCGCTCGGTGATGGGTACAGATAGCACTTGGCCTGACTGTGGCTTCTAAAGGCTGCTCAGTATGGTGGGCTCCAAAGTGTTGTGCTCACAGAAACAGCGTTTCCATATTCAGGGCAGCACGCAGAGGATCCACCCAGAAAACATCCTAATTCTAGCACACATTAGCCACCTTCCTGTAAGACCAAACGATTTGAACTGAGAATCCTGGCACAGATTTGGCTATTTCCCCACTCCAGTGACACCGCATCCCCTCAGGTTCAGGTCCTGCTCCAGCTGGGCTGGTACCAGCAGGGCCCGTGCTGCCAGGCAAGGACTCCAGCAGTCCTCGGCGGTGGGTGGTGGGCTTGTCGCTTAGCTCCTCTTTCCTGGCTGCTCTCAGCACCACTGGTACTGTCACTGAAGGTCACTGGATAGGTGTGAAGCACAGACAGGAGGTCCAGGGTGGGCTGGGGGTTGTCTCATGGCCGGAAACACCTCCCAGCAGCACGAGGGGTGGGCACAGGTTTGATGGTGGCTGCCGATATATAAAGTCACAGAAGCAGGATGGGGACCATGATCACAAAGGGCCTTCGACATGAGCCTGGAGAAGTGCCTTTCTCTTGCCGAGACAGACACGGAGGACGGGCAGGTGCGGCTCAGTGCTAGAACACTTGCCCAGTGTGCCTGAGGCCCGGGGCCAGTCCTTGGTGCCACACATGCACAAACACACGCAACGGGTTCTCCTTGAGTATCCGTAACCCCTCCTGTCCTTCCGCCTTCAAAATAAACTACCAAAGTCCCACCACAGGCCAGCCGTGACTTCTTGGTGCTAAGGCGCTCAGAGCAGAGGCCCTACTTCACTCTGACCTCCAGTCACAGAGACTCAACCTGCCCGCCGCTGCCTGGTCACGTGCTGGGTCACCCAGGCAGGGCGGGGCCTGCCAGCTCCCATCACCCAAGGGAATACTCATGTGTTAGCTGAGGTTCTCTCCTTTCGATTCTCAGGTGACTTTAATGCCACGAATAATGCCCTTGTCGACACCCAGGTCTCAGTGTGAGGAAAAAGAGGAACAGTGAAGAGCGACTGAACCAAGAATTGCTGGGTGCTACTGCATGCCTAATCAGAAGGTGGAGTCACCTGTTCTTGAGACAGCAAATGGCCTTGTAAGACGACTTATTTCACATTCATTTATTTTTTAAGAAAATGGCTTAATAGTGATATACTGTCTTGGAAAACAATCAATCAAACAAAAAAGAAGAAAAAGAAAATAGCTTAATGCTGGGTTGGGGGAGTATGCTCAAAGTGCTGCTGTGCTGCGGACACTGTGTAGAGCAGGGTGAAAGGACCAGCTGAGAGCGGCAGCAGTTGGTGGCTCACAGTGGGACCGAGAATACTCCTCAGAGATGCCGTCAACATTACAGTCATCACCGAAATGTAGACCCGGGCTGTGGCTGGTAGCTGGAGTGGCCTCCCACCGACCTTTGGGAAAGCCCCACGGGAGAAGGCGAACGCACACACACTGTGGACAGGAGCCATGTCCGTGCAAACACAGCAGCAGTGTGATTTACACAAATGGAAAACACCGACACCTACCATCTTTTGGCACCTTTTGTTTATTTATTATTTTGAAACAGAGTCTTGCAATCCTTCTGCCTCCCAAGCAGCTGGGATTACAGGCAAGTGCCGTGTCTACCCCCCGCCTTCTTAACCTTGTGGCTAAACTGTTTCGGGATCAGCTCCCCCTGGGCCTGTACAGTAGTGTTTTATTCATCTGGTGACTTTATTCTCCAGAACAAGGTGAAAGTTCTGAAGTCAACAGAAAAAGTTTAACAAAACAGTCAGCCCGAAGAGACAACCACTCACATGTCCCTGGGGCTGCTTCACTGCACTGCGAATTTCACAAGGTTTACCACTGTGGTCCGCCCTGCCCCAGTAGGCAAGGAAGGGTTACTTTTTTAAAAATTAACTACATAAAGCATATTTTTGAAAGACTACATTGGCAAATTTCAAACATCAGGAAACTCATTTCTTTAGAATCTCAGGTTTCCCCAGTGCCCTAACAAAATGACATGTGGCTCTATTTTTTAAAGGCATCAAGTCCCTTCAAGCTTCTCCACATCAGCCTTTTAACACAGTTTACCAGGATTACAAAACACAAGAGGCAGGACTGAAATCAAATTTAAACACCACTCAGTTTCCCAATCCTGACAAAAGTGAAACTAGAGGAAAGTGGTGCTTTATGAAAATAAAGAGTGAAGGACTCACTGCTCTTGAGTCTCTGTCAGGTCAACAGTCCTTAGGAGAAGGCCTGGAATCAGCTCCCCAAGCTCCCTGGAATGGGGTAACCAAAAGGCCACAATGAATTAACTGTGAGTGCTGGAAGACTTAAAATATTAGAAAAAGAGATGTGATCTAAGTAACACTATCAGAAGAACTCATTTAATATTTCTTAGAGTCCGGGGACTGAATTAAGCCCCTTGATCCTTCCTCAAAA